>JAKUCV010002014.1:290134-302478 GCA_028386065.3 Turnera subulata | reverse complement strand
AAAGTAGTGGTACGACTAGATGGTTAGAGACTAGTTCTGTGGTGCCTTGCCAGAGGGTTTGTTGGTTGGGGTGTTGACCCCGGATTTGTGATATTGGGATGTTGATCCCGGATTTGAGATATTGGGATGTTGATCCCGGATTTGAGATATGGGGATGTTGATCCCGGATTGTGGTGGGGCCTGGCATCCAGAATTAGTTAATAACCAGGTACGACCCTAACTTGTCCAGTGACGGGGCCCGGAAGATAAAATTGGTAATAAAAATAATTAAGCATTCATTGGTCTTGATATAGTTGTTATGGTAATTTACTTGTGATGCGATTGGTTGAGCTTGATATGATTGGGTGAGAGTCCTCTGTCGTGTTGTTTGCGATGATTTCCTCTGTTGTGTTGTTTGAGCTGTAATCCATTGTTATGTTGTTTGTGATAGATTCATCTGATTTGATTGTTGTGTTTGCCTCGAAAGTGTTATGGTTGAATATATCACTGTTTATCTTTCGTCGGTGAGCGTTTCGGACTCACCCCTCGCCTGCGGGGTTTCATCCCGTAGGATGAGTTGTTTATTGTACAGGCTTGGTGTATTCCCGACAGGCTGCGGCGTTATCCCTTGGACGGGCTTGGATCCATAGGTTGCGTCTGTTTCGCATACAGTGTTAGTGAGTCTTTAAATCTTCCGCTGTGCATGTCTTCATTATTGTTGGGCCATTGGGCCGGTTATGTTGTTTACTGTATTGGGCCGTTGGGCCGAGTTATTGTTGTTTTATGCACTGTATGCTTGGGTTTATTGGGTCGGGTTGTCACAGTTCCGACACGTGTTTACTGTGTACGGTAAATACGGGTCGGGGCGCTTCACTCCAAAATTTTTAAACCTTAAATCTTAAAAATCTCAACTAATTCTTAAAATTATGAAATCTTAAATTTTAAAGCACTATATCTTAAGACTATAAACCCTAAAGTTTTAACTATTAAATTATTCTTCGTATAACTCTGAAACTTAGAAACCTAAAACACTAAACTTTAAGCATTCATGGTTCAGATTAATAAGACTTGATTAATCAAAAAATAATTATAAGATTTGATTAAAAATTGACTAAAAATAATAGAACTTCTAAAGCTCTTTATCCGTCTAAACTCCACATACCACGATGCGAGTCATCTTCTGGATGTAATGAAAAAGTACACTTTTTTATATTATGTTAAGATCATCATCAATAGTTTTAAGAACTAACATGAAAGTGAATGTGAATATCATTATTATTGTCTAATAAAATTAATTTTTACCATACTCGAATTTACTTCCAGTAAATATTTTACCTCTACACCTAACATGAACATCCACTTGGATTGATCAATTTTCTTCTATAATTCTATTTGTTCTAATCTTAATATCATTTTTCTTTACTTAAAATCTATTTTGATTTTATTTCTTTGAATTAATCAAATCTATTTATTTTTATCCTCCTTTTTTTTATCTATAAATACATATTCATTCCTTCACATTTCTATACTTACATTCTACTATGAACTTCACCTCTCTTCTCATATACATATAGAGTTCTTCTCAGACTTTCTCCATCTTAATTTAATTATTCCTCATTATCAATATTTATTATCAAAGTTGTATTATTACCTTCAAGCTTATATTATTACCATCAAAGAGTAAGTTTATATTCAAATTTTATAACAATGCAAAAGTATATTTGTGCATATTTTAATAAATTGGGCATTAAATATTTAACAGGTCTGGTGTTAAAGTATAAACTATATAGAGTTTAAATAAAATCAGGAACTAAAATTGTGCATATCAAGTTGGTGGCCCAATCTGAAAGTAATATAATATCTTTTCATCATTAGAATTGAACATTCATTTTTTTCAGTATATAATTTGAGGGAGATAGATAGCATCAATCATGTCTTTCTTTATCATAAAAAGTTTCAGAAACTAATTGATTACTGTTAATTTGTTTGGAAAAATTTAGTAAAGAACAAGAGAAGAGAAGCAACCTATATTATCTAGGTCCTTGATTATATTGTACTAGAAAGTGGATGATAATATGTTCAAAAAAAAAAAAAAAAAGAAAGTGGATGATAATGGCGCATATCATCCTCCCCTAGGGGTGAGTAATCGGTCAGTACGGCACATACCGTGCCGATAAGGGATCGGTATGAATTTTCCGACTACCCTATCTTCCAACCGATGCCGCCCCGTTAAGCCATATATGCCGATCGGCATGATGCCGATATATACCGATATCAGTACGGCCGGTATGCATGCCGACCGATTCCATAACTTCATACCCATTCCTTTTTTTTTTTTTTTCACAAGGCTGACGATTGGGGGAGAAGAAGAATCGAAGACAGTAGAAAAATGGAAGAAAATTGTGAATACCGACCGATACCACTACCTTCATCCCCAATTTTGTTTGTCCAAGAGGACAAAGAAGAGAACTTTTTTGATCAAACGATGTCAATCCATCTTTTCAGCCCACATCCATCCCAAAATCCAACACTAAATTGCTAAATCGATACAGCCATAAGCAAAAAATACCCAAAATTAATGAACGCATACAAAAAAACCCCAAAAATTAAACCCAACAACTTACTTTGAAGTATGCTCATTATAACAGAAACAACCCAAAGATTAGTAGAGGAGGAGATGAAGAAGAGGATATAACAAAGGATAACGGAAGAGATGAAGGGGTGGAGAGGAGTGAGGAACGAGGAAATAGGGAGTATGTGGGAAAATGAAAAGAGAGGGTAAGTGCGAAAAAAGGAAAAGAGAAATCAAGAGTGATATGGAGGAGATGAAGGATGGTTGTGGCCGACTCACTGGGGTGGTGGGGGACGGCGCGCGACAGTGCTGCTCCAGGAGGAAGAAAAGAGAGAATGAGAGAGTGAAGGATTTTTTTTTAAAAAAAGGTTTGGAGTTGGACTTTGGAAGAGGAGAATGGGCTGCCTGGAGGTGGCTAGTTTTTATGTGGGCTTCGTCGGTACGGCCCACGCCGATAACCGACGATATGACCACTATCTAACCGAGTGGAGCCGACGATGTTATTGGTACGGTTGAGTCGGAAGGGGTGGCGCTGAAATCCCATGAATTTCGAGCCGATACCGTCGGTATTCGGTCGGTATCGGCTCGGTTGGTTCGACTCGGTAATTATGCTCTCCCCTATCCTCCCCCAGGTAGCTCTAAATCAAGATTTCGAAATCCAGAGATCAGGGGTTTGAACCGGTCTGAAATGAAAAAATATTATTGAGCAACCCGTCCCATACAAATTTCATCACCCCAACTCCCCCAACAATTAATACCAAAATTTGAGCAAAAAAAAAAAAACAATTAAAACCAAATTTCATCGCGTTGATATGATTATCATATGCAGTTCCTGTGACGCAAGTATGAAAGGTTAAGAAGTCAGGCTGACTTTATGGTATAAGTTTTAGAATTAATTTTCACTCTCATTGCATAATGTTTATTACGTTTATAGAAAAGTGCAGGTTTGTCTGACCTGAAATATGTCTCAGTTGTTATCAATGTTAAGACTGCCTCCAACTGATTCCTGATAATGACTTCTTAAACATATGTTATGTATATAGATAGGGTTCTTCTTTTTAAAGGCAACTTGGGTCGATTTAGGACAAACTGAAATGTCTGTTCGTTCCAAGGAATCTAATGTCTTCTCATTCAAATGCATATATATTACCTGGTCAGTCTTAAAGTAACATGAAGTGGAAGCAACAGAAAGCCTGACCAGTTCAAATTAATATGCGTTTTTAAGAATTAGAGATTCTGAAGATATCTGGAATGTGTCACTCCATTTCTCACTTGGAGAAGAGAGAATAGAATGGGTCTTGGAACACCTAGGGTGCCTGTGACTCTTCAAATTCTCTCCAATGCTAATTAGTTGTCCGTCCAATAAGATAATCTTGGTAAGCTAGAAACGTATACGTTGCACATATGCTTTTAATTATAATACCTTTATAGGTTTGATCCTGTCTCTTGTCTGAAATTTAGACCTGATTCCTTGTTCGTCATATTTGGGACTTGATTTGGGAGATCCAGCATTCTTTCTTTTATTCAGATCAGATAGAGTGAGTATCTTGAGGTTAATTTGATTAAGCTAATTGAGTTGGGATCAAATACATGCAAGTGGATGAGGAATATTTGTATCAATCACTAGCTAGGCCCAAATACAAAACATCTCCTCCAACTTCTGCACATACCCAAAAACTGCTTGGGCTAAGCTTGACTTGGAATCAATTTTGGTTGGGCCCAATCGTCCAACCGAGGGAAAGCCGCGGGCTCGTCTTGCACTCTCAAAGTGCGTGCTAAACTACATCGTTTCTGCTTTCGCAACATCATGTCATCCGTCTAGGCTCTACCCTACTGCCACTGGCGATAAGAACCCCGGTTCAGTGGTGTCGCAGCTTTGCCGCCCATCTTTACAACCATTTATGTGATGTAATTGAATATGACTTTCCACAACGAAGGGTGCATGGTGATCTTCGAGCCCCAAGTTGATACCGGTCTATGATGTTTGGAGTCAGCTGGTTGCCCCCTAATGCTCTAGAGGGCAGTCTTTTCAATGAAGAGGGTATAAGAGGAAATGGTAGGATATAACTGCTATTGACTAGAGTCTAGACCTAGAAGTGGCAATGAGTCAATGATGACACCATTGATACCATGTTCTTTTCTTTCTTCTAAAAAAAAGTAAGAACACTAATAATCAAGACATCTCACCCAAATATATCGGCTTCTCTGATCGAGGAGTTTGAATATGATTGAAATAAGCCCGGTCGACAACGCGAGGCAAAAAGTAATGGGCCAAATTCTTTTGATACAAGGGTTAAACACCTTTATGTACCTACTTGAAGTTTCTCATTTGTTTTGATGTATACCTCGAAATTTTTGTATCCCTTTTATTTACTTGAGTTTTAGTTTTTACCCTTTTGTGTACCTCAGGTAGCTTAGGTGGCGACGTGGTCATCTGCCAAGTCCACTTGACACATGTCGCAATGTGATTGGCGCCATGTGGAGAAATTTGTCGGGTCCACCATTTTTTCCAATTTTTTCCTTAAATTTCTCCACAAGGAGCCAATAGTATTGCAGCATGTGTGTATCCGGACATATGACCATATCATCGTCCAGGCTGTCTGAGGTCCACAAAAAGGACAAAAGTTGAAACTCAAAATACATAAGAGGGATACAAAAATTCCAGAATATACAATCGGGACAAATGAGAAACTCTACATTCAACCCTTTGATACAACAGTAAAAAATCACCTTAATTAGCTGGTTTTACATCCCGATACATTAATTACGAGATCTTCGATTGCCACCCATCCTCACCGATTGTATTATCACATGAGTTAGTGGAACCAAAATGCGTTTCTTTTTTTTTTTTTTTTTGAAATCCAAAGGCATCCATGGCCTCATCAAAGAGGTTTAGTCTACTGGGAGATTCTATCTTCCATTAAATTGAGTACGTAATTAGCTGATATGTCGTTTCCTTTGTTTTCTGTTTCCACAAATTAAAAATATTTATAATCATCTCAAATCAATTACTATTAATTTTTAAAAAGGGTATAAATATATGCAGATAAAAATAATAATTTAATTAAATTTTGAAAAATGGAGTAAGAGTAACTATTGGGGATTCCCCTTAATTTTTAAATTATCCATGTATTGTACTTTTATTCCGGTTTCCTCCTGTTTTAATAATTTTTAATTAAATTCATTGCGTTAAATGTTGTAGGTTCTATTTTTAATTTATTTTTGAGAAGAAACAATATACTATACGAACAATTATCAGTTGCTGTACGTAGTAGATATTTTATTAACTTTTTCATCCTAATTTAGTCTTTTATGATTTTTTGATTGGTGTAAAATTACTATCTATAATCTTCTTTTCCTCTCTTATTCAGATTTATTATTACATCTAATTTGTGAGCTTTACTTTTTTTGCAAAGAGCTTTTGATGTAAGTGTTACAAATTACTGCATGTTACTTTATTTATTACCCAATAACTTGGTTAGAATTTATGTTATATTTTTTACACAATAAGTAAGTCAGGTAAGATGGGGAAGTTTTAATTTTATTAAATAGCAAGCTTTTATTAGGTGAAGAAACTTTCGTTATGTATTCTGATGTAAGCCTATATAAAGGCACACCTTCGTTGTTTTTTAACCATCCACAGTAAGCAATAAACACAGAGTATTCATTCATTTTCTAGTGTCTTTTTTTCTTCCTTTTTCATACTACGGTATATAGCTATCCATTTTGTTTTATGGTAGCGAAGCCAGGTTCTGGCTATTTCACAATTTTTTCTTTCTTCTTGTCTATCAAGTTTTATTTGTCTTGTTGGAGAGGATTGAAAATTGTGGAGGGGAGTTTTGTAGTACGGAGTCAGTTAATGGAGGAAACGGTTCACTTGCACAATATGGCATGGAGAAGCTTGTAGGGACAAACTACAAGTACTGGAGAATGTGTATGGAGGCATATCTTCAAGGTCGAGATCTGTGGGAGCTTGTTAATGGTGTTGATAGAGAGATTCCAGCCAACACTCAAGAAAATTCAGAACCGCGGAGGAAATAGAAGATCAAGTTTGGTAAAGCTCTCTTTGCATTGAGGACTTCTATTAGCAAAGAGCTTGTTGATCATATTCGCAATGTGGATTCACCACAAGGAGTTTGGCTGAAATTGGAGAGTCTGTACACCCAAAAGAACACAGCAAGATTGCAACTGTTGGAGAATAAATTGGCGATGCTAACACAAGGAGGTATGTCTATTTCTGAGCATTTCTTGCGAGTTAAAAAATCTTTGTAATGAAATCTCAGAGTTAGACCCGGATGAGAAGATCAGCGAAGCAAGACAAAAAAGATTTCTCATTTGAGGATTGAGGAAGGAATACACTCGTTTTGTTACATCCATTCAAGGGTGGGCTAATCAGCCTACAATTGAAGAATTGGAGAGTTTACTTGCTAACCAAGAGGCTTTGACAAGACAAATGGCAAAGAACTTTACTCCAAATGCTGCCTTGTTCTCAAAAGGAAAATAAAATAAAAATTACTCAACTGGTGGAAGCAAGGAAGCTGAAAAGTCATCGAACGCTGAGAAGAATACTGGTGGCAATTTTCAAAACAAGCAACCTATCAAGTGCTACAGATGTGGCAAACTTGGGCATATTAAGAAAAATTGCAGAGTAAAAATTGCAAAAGCCAATATTGCATGTACGAGTGAAGGAGGTGATGAACCCAAATGGGAGCAATGTTTTACTATTAAAGCTGTTGAACAAAAGTCGGCCCATGCTTTTGTTAGCTATGCCAGCAATGCCAAAAAAGAAGAGTGGATCATGTATTCAGGATGCTCTCATCATGTAATTGGAGATGATAGTTTTGTTTTTGAGATACGGGAGCACCGTGGAGATCGAGTTATTGTCACTGCAGATAATTCAACTTATCCGGTGGTGAAGGAAGGCGTTGTAAAAATCAATATTGCCGGCAATACAACCGGAAGTGTCAAGTTGCAAGATGTTTATCATGTTCCAGGTTTGACAAAAAATCTAGTTTTAGTTCCTTAAATTACTTGTTCTGGAAAATATGTCTTGTTTGGCCCAAATGATGTAAAGGTGCTTGACAATGTGAAAGAAATTTTTGGAGATGTTATTCTCACTGGAGAGAAGAAGGGCTCTTTGTTCGTTATGTCAGCAGGTGAAGCTTATGTGAAGAAGACAAGCCAAGCTGATAGTGTTGCAGTTTGGCATGGACGTTTGGGGCATGCAGGCTACCAAATGTTGCAGCAAATTTCCTCTAAGAAGTTACTAGATGGCATGCCAACACTGAAGAACATACATGAAGATGTGGTTTGTCAAGGCTGTGAATATGGCAAATCTCATCGACTTCCTTTCAGCAAGTCATCAAACCGGAGATCCACTATGTTTGAATTGGTTCATACCGACTTAATGGGACCAACTAGAACATCAAGTTATAGCGGATATCGTTATGTAATGGTGCTGGTGGATGATCATTCAAGATTTACTCGGGTGAAACATTTGAAAGAGAAGAGTGAAGCATTATCCAAGTTTGTGGAGTTCAAAGATGCTGTGGAGAAAGAATTTGGGAAGAAGATAAAATGTCTTCGAAGTGACAATGGTGGGGCATTCATGTCACAAGAATTCTTTCAATTTTTTAATGATAACATCATTCTTCATCAAATGACTTGTCCAGATACTCCTCAACAAAATGGAGTTTCAAAAAGAAAGCTTGCTTATCTTACTTCAGTCTGTCTTTGTTGGTTGCATGACAAGAATCTTCCTCGTGAGCTTTGGGCAGAAGCAGTTCAATGTGCTCGCCATATGACAAACAGATTACCTCCATGGCCAGGTACACAAAAGTCTCCTTTTGAGATTTTATATGGTGAAAAGCCAAATGTCAATTATTTTCGGATATTTGGTTCTATTTGTTATGTTCATGTTCCCAAAGCTAATAGAACTAAACTTGATCCGAAAGTAAAAAAGTGTGTATTTGTTGGCTATGATCCTTATAGAAAGGGCTGGAGGTGCATGGATCCAGAGACAAAGAAGTTTATAACTTCTAGAGATGTAGTTTTTGATGAAGTTTCATCTTTGTCGCCTGCTCAAAAATTTGTTGTTCTTGGTGATGATCAAGAAGATTTGGAGTTGTTGTTTCCTGAAGTTAATGAGCAAGCATCTAATGATGAAAAAATAGCAGATGGATCCTCAACTCAAAATACTTTAACAGAAGAAGATGGTGAGCAATAAGAAGTGAGAAGATCAATAATAGATAGAAGACAACCGAGTTATCTTGAAGATTATGAAGTTCAGCTTAACTAGAGCTCCGTCATTTCATGCTTCTTTGTAGGAGCACTGAATGATGAACCAACAAGCTATGAAGAAGCCAAAGGTCATCCAAAATGGGAAGCTTCCATGAAAGAGGAGATTGAAGCCTTGAACAAAAATCAGACGTGGGAGTTGGTTGCAAAACTAGGAAATTATGAGCCAATCACCTGTAAATGGGTCTATTGATTGAAGAAAAATTCAAATGGATCTGTTGATAGATGCAAAGCTCGACTTTTTGCAAGAGGATTCTCTCAAAGTTATGGGCAGGATTATGAGGAGACATTCAGTCCTGTTGCAAAAATGGTGACAGTAAGAACCATTTTTTCTCTTACAACTTTCAAAAATTGGAATGTGTGGCAGCTAGATGTTAAAAATGCTTTTTTATATGGAGAATTGGATCATGAAGTGTTTATGGAGCAGCCTAAAGGATATGTTTTGAAGCAGTATCCTAACCATGTTTGTCGATTGAAGAAGGCGTTGTATGGCCTCAAGCAAGCTCCACGTGCTTGGTATGGTAAAGTTGCTCAATACTTTATCTTTTGTGGTTTTAAAGTCTCTGATGCAGATTCTAGTTTATTCATTGAACTAGAATCAAATAAACACTTGATGGTCTTGTTGTATGTGGATGATATGATAATTACTGGGGATGATGAAGCTGAGATTTCAAAGCTGAAAAAAGAGTTGTCCATTAGATTTGAGATGAATAATTTGGGAGAAGCCAGGTGCTTTCTTGGTTTGGAAGTTGAAAAAACAAATCAAGGTTATTTTATTTCTCAAAAAGGATATGCGAGAAAGTTGTTGCAGCGTTTTGGCATGGGAGAGTCAAAGGAAAAAGCCACTCCACAGGAGCCACATCTCAAACTAATGAAAGATGACGGAGAGCAATTAAAGGATGCAAGAAAATTTCAACAACTTGTTGGTAGCTTAATTTATTGAACTATCACAAGACCTGAGATTGCTTTCTCTGTGGGTGTAGTTTCTCAATTCATGTAGTGTCCAAGAAGTTCTCATTTGGAGGCAACAAAACGAATCCTTCAATATGTAAAGGGTTCGACAAATTATGGTCTGATGTATGGAAGATGTGAAAATTTCTTGTTAGCTGGCTTCACAGATACAGATTGGGCTGGAGATGTGAATGATAGACACTCAACTTCAGGCTATTGTTTCAGTGTAGGTTCAGCCATGATATCTTGGTGCAGCAAGAAACAATCAGTTGTTGCTCTATCTAGCACTGAAGCTGAGTATGTAGCAGCAACTATGGCAGCACAAGAATGCGCATGGTTGAAGAGGCTAATCGGAGATATGTTTGGCGAGGTGGATTATCCTATTCAGATTAAATGTGACAATGAAAGTTCTGTGAAGCTTGCATCAAATCCAGTCTTTCATGGTCAAACAAAACATATTGAAGTTCGCCATCACTATATCCGGGAGAAAGTGTTGAATCAAGAGATCATTTTGACAGGGATATCAACAAACGATCAAGATGCAGATATATTTACTAAGGCTTTGGTAAAGCCTAAGTTTGAATATTTCAGAACTGCACTTGGAGTTGTTGATCGCAAGCATGCACTAAGGGGGAGTGTTACAAATTAGTGCATGTTACTTTATTTATTACCCAATAACTTGGTTAGAAATTATCTGATATTTGTTACGGAATAAGTAAGTCAGGTAAGATTGGGAAGTTTTAATTTTATTAAATAGCAAGCTTTTATTAGGTGGAGAAACTTTCGTTATGTATTCTGATGTAAGCCTATATAAAGGCACACCTTCGTTGTTTTTTAACCATCCACAGTAAGCAATAAGCACAGAGTATTCATTCATTCTCTAGTGTCTTTTTTTTCTTCCTTTTTCATACTACGCTATATAGCTATCCCTTTTGTTTTATGGTAGCGGAGCCGATGGTTCGGCTTTGATCGATATTGATACGCGACATGGTTTGCCCCGTGGTTGCTGCGCCCACGTGGAGCGAGCTCGAGACTCCAGTTTCAGGCCCAGGTGTGGAGTTGTAAGGCGTGACTCTTGAAAACCTAAGAGATTGGCAGGCGCGTGCTCCTTTGAACAAGGGCTTGGTGTTGTGGAGCGGGCTCTTGAGGATGTCGCAGAAGATGCTTCTGTTGTAGGGGGAGTATGCCTAAGCCCGATGTGGAAGAAACTCACACTTGAGGGGGAGATTGTTGGATGTTCAAGTATGAGTAATTGTCCCACATCGGATAGAAAGAGACCAAGTGAGTAAAATATAAGTGAAATGGATCCATGTTCCTAATGCCTTAAGGTTTTGGGTTACTTTGTGGTGTCTAAGCCTACGAGTGTGGATCTCACTTAGGACTCGTTTGTTTTCTCCTCGATTTGTGGGCTACTTCGGCGCTTTACTTGTTAACAGGTGGAATTATGAAATAGCTAGAACTTGGCTCCGCTACCACAAAATTAGTGCATGTTAAATAGCATGTTACTTTATTTATTACCCAATAACTTGGTTAGAATTTATGTGATATTTGTTATAGAATAAGTAAGTCAGGTAAGATGGGGAAGTTTTAATTTTATTAAATAGCAAGCTTTTATTAGGTGAAGAAACTTTCGTTATGTATTCTCATGTAAGCCTATATAAAGGTACACCTTCGTTGTTTTTTAACCATCCACAGTAAGCAATAAACACAGAGTATTCATTCATTCTCTAGTGCCTTTTTTTTCTTCCTTTTTCATACTATGCTATATAGCTATCCCTTTTGTTTTAGTAAGAACTAAGAGAAGAGTTGAGACTTCTAGATGTTTCTCCAGAATTCTCAAAAAATAGGCGTAAAAATATATATTCACTATTCACTTTACACCTCCTTCCTAAGTATAGTTTATAGAAGTTTGATAACCATTTTACGAATTTTTTTTGCATAATCATTTTGTAAGGTCTTGGGTACAAAATATGGAGACAATCACACTGCGGAATAAATCTGGAATCATCACAGGGTCTATATGCAATGGGTAAACTGAATAGATCTAATAATCATAACTATTTTAGTTGAGATCTTTAAACCAACTAATGAGCAAAATCAGCTAAAACCGGGCAGGAATCCAATTTCTCTAAGGTATCTACTCAAGCTAATGATCACAACCAGAAGCTGTCACACGATCTCAGGTTCGAGCGCAGTCTTTTTTTTTTATGCTACGAGAACACTCTTTACTCTTGTCTCACAGTACTAGCTGTCTCAAAAAACGAGAGAGTAGCTAGGTTTTGGGTTTTTTTTTGTGCTCTATGTATTTCTTACGTGAGCATAATAATTGAAGCGCCCCGACCCGTATTTACCGTACACAGTAAACACGAGCCGGAACTGTGACAACCCAACCCAACATGACTCAGCATACAGTGTATACAACAAATATCCGGGCTCAACAGCCCATAATAAAAACAACAATAAAATCTCAACCGGCCCAATGGCCCAATAATAATAAAACAATGCACAGCGGAAGACTTATGAAACTCACATAAACACTGTATGC
>JAKUCV010002014.1:79540-287387 GCA_028386065.3 Turnera subulata | reverse complement strand
TGATGCAGATCGAAGTGGCGTGTATGGCACTCTCGTCCAACGTAGAAAACTTAAGAAAGCTTGTAAAAGACTTAGAGAAGCAAGTAACTCCATAGAGAGTACTTCTTCTCCTGTTGTAAAACTGTTATGATTTTAATAAAATAAATTTCCTTTTAAATCAAAAATCTCTTGTGTTATAAAATCTCTCGTTAAGCAGGAAAATAAAATATCTCAAAGAAAAAGAAAAAATAAAACTTAACAATAAAATATAAAATCAATCATAAAGGAATCAAAAATAAAACTCGTTTAACAAAATTAAAATAAAAAGGAATTAAAATAAAATATGTTTCATGCTCGGTGCTCGTATCGGACGAAAATATCCTCGATCCCGAGAAACGTAACGCGCAGCGATGATCACGGGAACGTCCTATGTCTCTCGAAAGACACGTTACCCACTTGTTCTCAAAGTTTCGCATAAGCCAAAAACATCTGTCGAGGCGCGTATCTCTCCAAGATATCCGAACAGCTGTAAACTCGTCGCACATGTACTCTACTCGAGGAGCGGTCCCATATGTCCAACCTCAACGGTCACGGATGCAAGTGCTAAAAGATGCAAGAAAATATAGATAGACCATGGGAAGAAAGGACAAAGTAGCCAGAGCAAAAGAAAATCAAGAAGTGGAAAAAGGCTGAAAAACTCTGGCATGGGTCCGAAAAACGCGTAAAGCATTAAATGCAAGCAACGGTAAAATTCAAAAGGCAAGATCTTGAAAATCAAGAACGATAATCACGCTCCTCAAAAGTGTATAAAAGAAGGAGCGGTGATGTGTAAAACATCAAAAGCATTAAAGCAAACAAAACTCTCAGAAAACAACACCACAAAGTTCAAATCAAAACCCCACACGTTCCAATCAAAATGCCTGCTCCCTCGTCGGTGTTCTTTGTAGAAGGTGCCAATCTTGGCAGAAGGAACCGACTGGCTTACAGCATGGTCAACGAACGTGCTGAGGAGCTGCCGAACGAGCTCGGCAGAATGCCCCGACTGGTCTTCGTCGACGAGCTCTACTCGTCTCGGTTCTTCGTCACTCCAATGGAAGAGGTGTTCTTCCTAGAGGACCATGGGACACTGAGGACTTCATACTACGGCTCAGCAAACTCTGTGATGTTCTTCATCTCGGATAGGCTACAAGAGTTCAACCTGGAGTCCACTTGCCAGACTGTGGAGCAAGGCGCTTACTACCAGCTCGCAATGACAGCCCAGAGCATACCCAGAATGACTCGGCTACCTCCAACCTGGCCAAAGGTACGTCTGCTGGTGTGGAACTGCAGAGGAGTTGCAAGGCGTGCACAGGAGTTCTCACGCACTCTGAGGGACTTGAAGAACCAGTACAAGCCCAACATGGTTCTTCTGACGGAGACGCAGTGGCAACCACGGGACGATCACGGTCTGATTCCACTCCGATTCCCTCAAGCTAACCGGTTCGAGATTCCTGGCCAGCGCGACAGAGGCGGCATGTGGCTCTCTTGGAGCGACAGAGTCACGGTCAACGTCAACAGTGACGCAAACAGCTTCCGCGTCAACGTCGTTGCGAACCGTTAATGTATTTTCTTTTTATAATTTATCAAAAATCAATGTATTATTTCTCTTTCTATAAAATATCATGTAATATTTCCCCTTGTATGAAATTATCAATATTATCAATAATATTTGTATTTTCGCATATATTATGGCATCATTACCTCATATGTGTATGTTCCGCGACAGCTGGCGTCCCTTGACTGGATCCATAATGCACTAACTAAATGATATAAAATAATAAACAACTGGAGCGAACTATGCAAACAAGGACACAAACACACAAAGACTGCCCAACAAGACCTAACGCCCGCTCCGCTACCAAAATGAAACGCCCCGACCCGAATTTACCGTACACAGTAAACGCAGGCCGGAACTGTGACAACCCAACCAAAATAGGACCAGCATACAGTGTGAACTACGATAACTCGGCCCAACGGCCCAAAATAGTAAAACAACATAATTAACAAATCTGGCCCAATGGCCCAATAATAACAGAAGTATGCACAGCGGAAGACTTAAACTCACATAAACACTGTATGCATAAATGCAAACTATGGATCCAAGCCCGTCCAAGGGAAACGTCGCAGCCTGTCTGGAATGCACCAAACCTGTACATGAAACAACTCATCCTACGGGATGAAAGCCCGCAGGTGAGGGGTGAGTCCGAAGTGCTCACGACAATGGAAAGACGATCAGTATGCACACTATAACTACTCAAGTCAAAAACACGGGCTAAACAGCCCAACCAAAAGACTCGACCCAAAGGACTCAAATAAACCCAATTTCCAATTTTATCTTTTCCGGGCCCCGTCACGGATAAGCTAGTGGTCAAACCTGGTTATCAACACATTCCGGGTGCCAGACCAAATCCAGGGATCGACATCCCAAAAATACGAACCCAGGGATAGACATCCCAAAAATATATCACGGGATAGACATCCCAGGCATAGACATGCCAAGCATAGACATGCTTATCAAGTAACCCAGGTCAAGGCCACCACGAAACAGTTTTCTAACCATCGAGTCGTACCACTACCTATCACGCGACAATTATATTACGGTCGTTAAAATCAATAACAGGGATCGACATCCCTAACCAGGATACCGGGATAGACATCCCTATCCAAAAATACCAAGGATCGACATCCTTGTCACTATTCATTATTAATTCCGTTATTATGATTTGAACCAAACGACACAGAAAATCAATACGGGATAAACATCCCAAATACCAAACAAGCACCGGGATAGACATCCCGAGCCAAAACACAACAAAGCACAGCATTCAACAATGCAACAACACCAAACACAATAACCGAGTAATAAGGCACATATTGAAGGAAATCCATCCTCACCTTGGCCGATTACTCAACTTCGGAAACTATGACCGGTCCGACGCCGGCTCCTCGGGAAACTGCCCGATATCCAAACCTATACACAAGACAATATATACACTCACATAAATGCACATATTCGGTATGTAATGATGCCAATACTACGATACATACCCATCCCGGTTACACATCTTTTATTATTATCTTTTACGGAAAATATTTATCCGAACGTATATCCGAATACTACTTCGGTACCATACTTTAATTAAAATTCTTTTCAAAATATTTACATAAGATAATTATAATTTTTCCAAAATTATAATTACTATAATTTTTCTCTAGAAAATAATAACCTATTTATAATTTTCAGAAAATATAAATAGTATTTATCTTTTCTAAATACATATACAATTTAATTTTCCAACACAAATATAATTAACTTGAATTTACAAAATACATATTTATTTACATAAACCACAATCATAATTTCCAGATGAAAATAATATACATTTTACTTTCCAGAAATTATTTTCAAGGCATATATATAATTTTCCAATTAATAATAGTTTTCCTAAACAAAACTTAATTATTTAACCAAGTAAATATATTTATATTTTAATAAGAATTCTAGAATCAAATTGGCAGTAATTTACTCAAAATGAATATATAATTTTTTTTCAAAATTAATTTCCAGAATATAGATTAATATATATATGTATAATTTGTTTTTTTTAAAATAATTAACGGACTGGGCCGTGAACAGTGCCGGCCCAGACCCTGCACAGTGCCAAGCCCAGGCCCGTGCAGAGCCCAGCAGCACAGTCCGGCCCACGCCCGAACAACCCAGCCCACACAAGGAAAAGTCCAAGGCGCGACCCGACCGTTGGTGACGGGTCGAACGCGGGTCAAGCGGGTCTCACCTCGGGTTGACGGCTGAGACGGCGGTCGGTGGTGCGACGCAGCACGGGGAAGGCGTCACGATGCGCGGCGCGAGGTGGCGACTCCAACGGTGGTGGTAGCTCGGCGCGGCGGCGGCACGGCGGCTGAGCAGAGTCGCGGAGAAGCGGATCCACGGGTTTCGCCGCGGGTCTGCAGCGCGTGACGGCGGCTCCGGCTACGGCACTCGACAGCGACAGCGGGGCTGAGCTCGCGACGGCCCTGCGAGCACGCTGCTGTGGTCGGTGGCACGAGACTCGCCGCCGGTCGTCCTCCCGTGCACAGTAACGAGGCGCCTGGGGTGACGTGAACAGTGCCTTTCATCTTCTTTTTTTTCTTTTCTGCAATTTTTCTATTTTCCTTTCTTTTTCTTCTAATTTCCTTTTCTTTTTTTTTGTTCTTTTCTTTTTCTTTTATTTTTCTTTTCTTTCTTCTCTGATTGGTTCTTTTTTTCTTTTTCCTGAATTTTCTTTTTTTTCTTTTCTTTTTCCTCTTTTTTTTTCTCTCTTTTCTTTTTTTCTCTCCTTTTTCTCTCTTTCTTTTTTTTTCTTTTCCTCTCCCTTTTTTTTCCTCTTCTTCTCTTTTTTTTCCTTCTTCTCCTCCACCGGTTCTCCTCTTCTTTTATAAATTTTTTTTTACTATTTGCCATGTGAATATCAAATAATGCGATTCGTCCGTATTACGGGCGAATCCGATCCGGACCAGAAAATAACAGATACCCCCTTAGTTATTTTCCGGTGTGATTTTCCGAGAAATTCCGAAACCCGAAAAATACCAACTTAGTTCCGGAAAATTCACGGGAAAATCACGAGCGCGGGAAAACACTCGGTTTCGAAAAACGACTCCCGATTTACCTTGAGTTAATTACCCAAGATTAATTCAACAGTAAATCACGGTAAATAGACTTTTACAGTCCGGTAAAAATCCAAAATTTTTACCCGGGCTGTTACAATAATAAGATAATATATCAGTATATATATATGCCCATAGAAAATCCTAGTTGTGTTGGATTAACCCCAATCATATTTGGGTTGTATTTTCAGGCTTAATAATAAACCTAATGGGGATTTATTACTAATAATCCGAAAACATATCCAATAAATAATCCAAACTCTTTTGGACTTATAGCTCAAATCAACAATCCTAAGTGTGCGACTCTATAGGCTCTAATTAAGTTGGCAATAATTATAAAATCACATTTATAATTATAAATAATAAGTGGTATCTAACAATACATCATTGCTATCCAAGTGACAAGATCAATATTGGTTTAATAAGCCTCATTAATGTGTCTTTTTCCCTTCATCTTATAATATCAATATTAAACACGAGACATAGAATATGTCACTCTCGCATATGTTTAATCTATGGTTTCTCCGAGTTAACTGTCTAAAACAGATACTATTGATATCTCATATCAATCAATCTGAGCACGACCATGCATCGACAGTTCAACTCTATCAAAGTGCCCAACAGATATAATTCCCATTATATGGGCTAGACAAATTCCATCTTGATCAAACAAACCCTTCTACACATTATATCATGTACCCAACAATTACTCTAAGGTCTATCCAACTACGAGTAACCAACAGTAATGTCAAAGCACATGACTCATGTGTTGGGAACTTTGATGATCTCACGTCTAAGGACAACAACTATAAGAACCACTAATGATAACATATAATAATTTATGTAGCGTTCTTAAGTTGGGTCGACCTAGTTCACAAGTTCTCTGACCTTATACATGTATGTAGATCTCATATCTCATATGATACGCTAGTCTTAATTTATTATTACAACCCATCCATAATAATAATTGAGTAGGAATATTTAAGAATATAAAATATTCTTGGGTTATAAATATATTGAAACAATCTAGACAAAAACAAACATATTTATTGGAATTAAACCTTTAATAAATATCATGGCTCAAAGATTACATAATCACCTAATAAATTGTTTTTGGATTTTAGACTAACACATTTATCCTAGCTTCTCTAGTTTGTAACTAGAAAAAGCTTAAATTAATATTTTTATGAATTCTTTATGCAACTTGATATTTTAAAAAAATTATATTAATTTTATACTTTTTTCATTTTCTTCTTGTTTTCACATATGGATCTTATTAATTTTAATCTTTAATGACATATAAAGTTTTTCAATTTTCAAATGTCGATGATACTTATCTAATATATTATATAATATCAGAGCTCTGAATCAATGGCTCTATTATTTTGACACCTAGCATCTTGGGATTAATTATATTTTGACTCTTGAATTCTAATCTAATTTTGACTCACCATCTAAACTTTTTCTTTCATCAATTGACCACCTGAACTCTCTATTAAATTCAATCAACCACCTCTATTAGGGTTTTTTAGATTTCTATTAAGTTGGCTTCATGGGTCTGACGGATTCGTGATACGTGTAATAATTTTGTCCATTAAATTTATTTTCACATAAAACTAAAGAAAATTCAAACAAAAGAATAAGAGGAAAAAAAAGAAAGAGATACCAATTAAATTTTGCCCATTATCTGTCCAAAAAAATGTCCCATCAAATTTATTATGCGGCAATTACTCCATTCACCTCTCCCTACTCAATTGCGTTGACCAAATTCACAAAGCCAAAAACCATGTTGCCTTCTTCTTCATTCTTCTTCCTCATAAAACCCAAAACTAAAAATGAAAAAAATCTAATACCAAAACCCTCTTCTCCTACTTCTTCATTCTTCTTCCTTATAAAACCCAAAATCCAAAAAAAAAAAAGAAAAGAAGAGAAAACTATGGAACCTAACAACACCAAACCAAACCAAAACAGTAGTAGTGGAACAAGGAGAACAGAAAATTTTATGTCCATGTATCTGATGGCCAACACTCTCCTGGCTGTCGTTGCATCGCCGATGATGATCTACTCCATGGAAGAGAAACCCAGACTTCACCGATCACGCCTGCTCCCTCTACATCAACATCAGCATCATCTCCCATGACTGGTTGTCGGTGATGAAGTTAGTTGTCGACGTTGCCAGCAGCAGGCCCTTGGATTTAATCAGGAGGCTTTGCAATTCGTTAAACTTTTTAATGGGTTTTGTATTTGAGTTTGTGGCAGATATGAATCTTCGGGTTTTTCTTTTTTATTAATGCTCATACTCATATTAGTAATCATTGAGGAATTGCGTTTGTTCAAAAGTATAACAAGGAAGAATCTATTATAAAATTGAAAATAGAATTCACTCTTTGATGAAAATTACAAGCTTGATCAAGATAATAATATAACATTAATAGAAATAATACAACTTTAATGTGATATTAATAATGAAAAATAATTAATAAAGAAAGAAGGAGATTAAGGAAGGTGTGCAGAAATGAGAAGGGAGAAGGGAGGAGCTTATGTTGGGAGATCAAAGAGTCTAAGTGTGTATGGATAAAGGGGTATTTATAGGTAAAAATGGGAGAATAAAAATAAATGAGTATAAAAATTGGAGGATAAAAATAAATGAGTATGATTAATTTAATAAGAAAAAAATTAAAAAGATATTACGTAAAGGAAGATGGTATTAAGATTAGGACAAATAGAATTATGGAGAGTAAATGACCATAGAGATGAATTCAATTAGATGTTAGGTGTAGGGGTAAATTCAGGAATGATAAAAATGAGTTTTATTGGATGTTAATAATGACATTCACCATAATTTATTTACAACACTCCCCTTGAATGTCATTGTATTTTGGATAGAATTCGCTTGGGAAAACTGCCTCATTAAAAATCTTACCAAGAAAAATCCAGTGAGATAAAAACTTGGTGAAGGAAAAAAGAGTGTAGTGCGTATACTACTCCCCCTCATTTTGGCCTCCCTTGTGTATGGATGAAGGGGGTATTTATAGGTAAAAATGAGAGGATAAAAATAAATGAGTATAAAAATTAGAGGATAAAAATAAATGAGTATGATTAATTAATAAGAAAAAATAAAAAAGATATTACGTAAATGAAGATTGTATTAAGATTAGGACAAATAGAATTATGGAGAGTAAATGACCATAGAGATGAATTCAATTAGATGTTAGGTGTAGGGGTAAATTCAGGTATGATAAAAATGAGTTTTACTGGATGATAATAATGACATTCACCATAATTTAATTACAACACTCCTTCCTGAATGTCATTGTATTTTGGATAGAATTCGCTTAGGAAAACTGCCTCGTTAAAAATCTTACCAAGAAAAATTCAGTGAGATAAAAACTTAGTGAAGGAAAAAAGAGTGTAGTGCGTATTCTACTCCCCCTCATTTTGGCCTCCCTTGATGTCTCGAAGTCGTCGCATGCCATTCTTCTTTATCAACTTTTCAAAAGTTGAAGTAGGAAGTGATTTCGCAAATAAACCCGCCAGGTTGTCACTTGAATGAATATGTTGACATAAATATCACCTTTGGTGATGTATGCTTTGTTTAATTACTTTTGATGTATCCATCCGTCAATTGGGCAATGCAGGCAACATTTTCTTTATAATTTGTCTTTGGAACATCTTCTTCACTATCTTGTTTTGTGGTCGCCATCATGTGTCTGTCTGTGCTTTATATGGATCAAATAAATGACATGCATCTGCCGAGCCAACTATATTTTTCTTGGACTCATAATATTAAAATAATTCCACGTCCATTATATCCTATTAAAATAATTCCACGTCCATTATATCCCAACGATAACGGAATATATATTTATATATTTCATTATATTTCAATATTTATACGTTAGAGCAAAAAAGTTATATCTTGCTAATAAGTTTATGGCAAAAGCTTCAGGCTTTTTGTTACTATCAAGATAAATTGCACTACGAAATGGTACTTCAGGACCAATCTAATTCTTTCGGAAATTTTCATCTCAAACTCTTCCTTAAAATATAACACAACATTTGGAAACTTCTTCAGGAGTTCTAATAATAATTAAATCACAAAAATAACGAAAAAAATCACATATAGATCTAAATCATAAACACGAGAAATAATAATAACAAATTCACACATGTACTGATTAAATAAAACACACTAGCATATATGCAATAATAATTATACTATACATACCCAAATTGGTTCAAACTATATAAAGATCAATTTAGTTTAATTGAGTATATTTTTGGGAATTAGTTGCTTCAGGCCACTTGAATCCTTCAGAGATTCTCATATATATGTCATGACTTATGGTTCCACTGAAATATGCCGTAACAACACCGATTAGACGCATTTCTAGTTTTTCATGTATTGCCAGACTTATCAAATACCGACAAATAATTGCATCCACCACAAGAGACTATGTCTCCTCACAATTAATACTGGGTCGCTGGGTAAAACCTTGTGCTACAAACTGTGCTTTATATCTCACTATTTCATTTAATTTTTTTGCACAATACCTATTTATAACCGACCGATTTTACTCCAACAGGTGTAGGGACTACAGGCCCAAAATTTCTCGCTTCATAAGCGAATCTAACTCAGCCTTAATTGTGTCTTTTCACTTTGGCCAATCATTTATGCACCTACATTCACCAATATATGTAGGTTTATAATCCTCATTTTCTTCCATAATATTTAGCGCTATATTATATGCAAAAATTCTGTTGACGATTATTTCACGTTGGTTCCATCTTGTTCCTGACACAATATAATTGATTGAGATCTCGTCATTTTCATTTATTTCAAATTCGTGAGTTACTTCTGGAACTTTATCAACTGTGTCAGGAACCTCTTTTGGAGGATTTTCCTCTTCTTGAGGGTTTTCAATTTGAACCTCTACTGGAAGTTTTATTTTCTCGCTGGGGCCATCCTGTATCTTTACTCATTTCCTTTGTCGAGAATTTTTATCTTTGGAACCGAGTAGTCTTCTACGCTTCTGGCGTGCTTTAGATTCATTCGCATTCTTTGACTGTACTTCAGGATCTAAATTCGAATAAGAGCATCTACAGCTGGCGTATAAGATTTGGTCACTCTATTTAGATCAGTAAATGTATCTGGCAATTGATTTATCAAATTTTGCAATTGAATCACCTTTTGAACTTCAGGTTCACACTGTATTTGTTCGATGATCGAAAACTAGATATTGATATAGCATTTCAATAATCTCTTGAGCCAGCTGCTTATTTTCTCCCCCCTGATGTTGGGTAAACACTTTCATCAAATTAACAATAAGCAAATCTTGTTGTAAATAAACCTCCAGATAATGGTTTCAGTTGTTTTATAACTGATGGAGATTCATACCCAACATATATTCTCAATCTTTCTTAGAACTAATTTTATTATGCTGTGATGGAGTAATTGGCACATATACTGCACAACTAATGGTCCGAAGATGAGAGTTATTAGGTTCTTGACCATGAACCAATTGAATGGGACAGAGTTTATAATAATTTGTTGGTCTGATGCACACAATGCTGCTAGATGCAAAATAGCATGTCCCCAAGCAATAACGGGGAGTTTTCATCTCATCAATAATGGCGTTCCAATCAACTGGAACCGTTTAATAAACGGTTCTGCTAGATCGTTTTCCGTGTGAACATAAACTACAAAATATTCAACCACAAATCCAATTGACATACAATAATCATTAAATGCCTTTTGAACTGAATTTACTAACATTATCAAGACGTATAGTCTTAATAGCAAGATTAGGGAAGTGTGCTCGCAATTTGATTAACTGTAATAATAAGCGCGCAAATGCCAAATTGCGTGAAGACAATAAGCACACACATGGACCATTTAATCGATGCATCGATTAAAACCATATAATACCAAAATGGTCCACATAGCGGATGTATATATCCACAAATATTTCTCTTAATTCTTTCCAAAAAATACTGGTGATTCTGGACCAATTTTATCATATGTAGACCGAATAACTAATTTTTCTTGTAAGCAAGCAAGCACATGGAAATTTATTGGATTGGAAAAACTTTTGATTTTTCAATGAACGACCAAATAAATTTTCAATAATTCCACGCATCATATAACTAGGCCCTATCGGTTTGGCCAGTACGGTTTGTTATTTAGCTACTCGGTTGAAGTTCATAGTACCAGCTACAGGCTATGCAAACTATATATTTAATTAGGAAAAATTATTTTCCAGCTTCAGGTTGTTGTGTACCAGCTTTAAGTTGCTGTGTGCCACTCATATCTGAAGGCAGAGTAATTGAGAAATCATTAATGTGACGACAAAATTCTTCAAAAAGAAATTCCTTGAAGATGAAAAAAGTTTTGGAGTTTTGTGAAAAGAATCCGCCTTTCCAATCACCGAAATTCCCCTTGGATCTTTTCAGAGACAAAAAAGGGTTCACGTTTAAAAAATATGCATCATACTTTCTCTACTCAGAGTATAAGAAGGGAAGAGAGTTATGTGGTGGAAAACAGAAAAATCAGAAAAACACACAGAGACAAAGATGCCTTCCCCGACTACTGTCTTCTTTGTTGAAGGTGCCTCTCTTGGAAGGAGGAATAGGTTAGCATATAGTTTGGTGAATGAGCGACATGAGGAATTACCGAGTGAGCATGCAAGAATTCCTCATTTGGTTTTCGCTGACAAGCTCTATTCGTCTAGCTTCTTTGTCACTCCTATGGAAGAAACTTTCTTTCTAAAGGACCAAAGCAATGTAAGGGTTTCTTTTTATGGCTCGGCTAATTTTTTTATGTTTTTCATTTCTGAAAGACTTCAGGAATTCCAGCTAGAGCCTTCTTGTCACTTCTTGAATCAGAGTAGTTATTATCAGGTTTCCATGATTGCTCGGAGTATCCCTAGAGTGTCTAGATTGCCGCCTACTTGGCTTAAAGTTCGACTACTCCTATGGAATTATAGCGGAATAGCCAGACGATCCCAAGATTTCGTGCGTACCTTAAGGGATCTAAAGAATCAGTACAAACCCAACATAGTACTGATCACCGAAACCTTGTGGCAACCTAAAGAAGAACATGGAGTCATTCCACTCCGTTTTCCTCCAGCAAATTGGTTTGAGCTTCCCAGCGAACACAACATGGGCGGTATGTGTTTCTCTTGGAACGAGAGTGTTAGGGTCAACATCAACAATGATGCTCAAAGTTTTAGAGTCAATATAGTATCCAACAGATAGTAAATAAATATAAATAATCGTTTAAACTTATGTATGAGAACAATTACTTCTATGTGAATGTTCTCCAGTAATGGATGCAGTAATTATATGAATATGCATGTAACATGTTAATCGTATGGAGCTGGTTGACTCGGGATTTTTTTTTCTTATCATGATTATTTCTATCGTCACGAGATTTACATGTTTTTCCCCTAGCCTTGCCCTTATTATAACCACTACGGTCGTAGTAATTAGAATGGTTTCTACCACGTTCACGTCCGCAGCCACAACTTTGTCCACGGCCACGACCAAAATTATAATTATACCGCCGCTTTCGCTTCAGGTAATGGAACAGAGTCAATTGAACGGGATTCATAATATTTTTTTTAATTTATAACTCGTTATTCTGTTCTACCGCATTGGGGCATGAAATTAATTTCAAATATTTCGTAAATTTTTTTCACCATATTACTACTGCAGGAGCACATTTTTTTATGCATGAAAAGTGTAATTTTTTTTTCATATCAGCATTAATAATATTTTCTCCGCACAATTTCTTCTGAGAGTTTATTCGATAACTGAATTATATTCGTGCACATATTTAAAATCTGGCAACCTTAGATGCATCTACTCATAACGAGCTTTTGGAAGAATGACCATCTTCTGGTGGTTCTTCCAAAGAACTGCAGGATCTTTGACAGTAAAATATTTAGCATTTAGACTGTCATAAATATGGGAGAAGTAAAATTATAGGTTTCGATTTATTTAAACTAGATGCTTTGTTTTTTTCTATGGTGTTTCCCAGACCATTAGCATCTAATGCCCATGATAAACTTCTTCCGGAAATATCAAGGGCCTCAAATTCAAGTTTTGTAATATTCCCATTATAATAGAGAGTAGTCTATCTGAGGTCATGTGAGGACTGGATGACGTTATGCCTCTTTGTGTTGATTGTTCTTTTGAAAACTTGGTTATATTGGTTGCTTGTATATTAATCATTACTCGTGGATATTACCTGGTGAGCATTTCTGACTCACCTCTCCCTACGTGATTCGTCATGTAGATTGATCTGTGCGTAGTATAGGAACGTTCCATGCAAGTTGTGGCATACCCTCTGCCAGATCCAGATCCATACCCCGCTGCATCTTGCATCTGTTGTGTGCTATTTAGTATGCTCAAGTCTTTCACTGCTGATATTTATCATTCTGCTTCTATTACTGGTTGTTAATAAATTTGTCATTTGTAATAAATGTCTCCGTGTTCGGGTGACGTGTACGATCAGTATTATTATACTATGGTACAATATAACTCTATTGTGTGATGTTACTGTTATTTCTGTAATAATAAAAAGATCCACATATTTACAGTGAGTAACGGTAAATACGGATCGGGTTGTTTTATTTTTGTTGTTGTTTTAAATAATTTATAATGTCATGGAAAACAAAATTATAATGGTTTTTTATTTTTCGTTTATGAATACTTTGTTTGACAAGTACTTCCACTCTCAAATATTGTTATTATTTTTTCAGTTTTTCCTTTTTGATATGAGGATTTTCATATATTTCACTGCTGTAGTTAATCTAAATATTTCTTAGCTTAGATTTTCAATGCTTTCTACTATAATTCTTCGGGTTTTTTTCATAGATCACTATGGTGTGCGACAATCAAGTGTGCAAGTGATAAGAAGAGTTATTTTCGGATTTGCTGCGATCTTCAATATTCGTGTTGTGATCTTCAATGAATATTTTGCATGTTTAATTTACGCTACACAAAAAAATTATTTGCTCCTTTAGATTCCAACAATCCACGCGAAGAATATTGGACTGGAGTATTCTGCCACCATTCAATGGTTACAACTATGTATGCAATTTAGTTAATTTACCTACTCCCTCTTTTAGAACTTGATTAATCATAATTGTAAATATTTCTAACTTTTCCTTTTTTTTTTTGTTACAACAAACCTTAGTGCTTAAATTTAATAGGATACATGGGTATCCATCTACACCTACTAAGATATTTGACTTACATGTGTGTTTTTTACAATTTTTTAATTATCTGCCATATGAACAGTTTTTTTTTTCTTTCGTTGTTTTGTTTTGAGTATTTTGCTCTTTATCCTTCGCATGCTTTCTTATTTATTTATTTGGATTTCTTACTATAGAGGTTACTTTTTTATCTAGGGATTACAACCAAAATAATATCTTTGGTGGCATTCCCTTTGGCCTATCCCTAATGTTATTAGTCTGTAAGTAATTGTTGTTGTAATTTTGCATCATAATATATACAAAAATTGCAAACTTGTGAGAAATTAAGGAAGCACTTGCAAAGAAGAATATGACCCTTAGAAGAACTGAAGAAGAATATCCGTACTTGAAACTGTTACTGTCAACACTGTAGAGATAAATTTTATTTATGTCCCTAAACTTTTGAAAAATTTCAAACCTTGTCCCTGAGCTTTTTTTTTCAAAGATTTTGTCCCTTAACTTGTTTCCAATCTCAAAATTTTGTCCTTTTTTACTTTCCCTAGCAGATAATCCACTCAGTGGTCGACACATGGCGCCACATGGACGGTGGGCCTCTAACTCCCAAATTATTTTAATGTTTTTTGTTTCTAATATTATTTCATCTTTTTTACTCCCTTTTTTTCTCAAATACGTTTAAAAATTGTAAAAATATTTAAAAAATGTATATAAATTGAAAAATTAGTATTTATTTACCTAAACCAACTTAAATAATTTTTTTAGGAGATATGAAAAGTTTTTTAAATTGATTAATTCGAAATTATTACCCATTTGAGAAAGAAAATTAATTGTTCTTTATAATTAGAAAACAAATCAATTTTCAAGGCTAATTAATTTAGAATAATTCCAATTTTATTAAAAAATTATTTATCATAAACAAATAGAATTTGAAAGCTGATTGATTTAAAATTAGCTAATTGTCGGAGGAAGGAAGAAAGCAATTTTTTTATGTAATGATGTAGTTCCCATATGGCCATATCCATGTTCCTTTTAATATTATTCCATCTTTTTTACCTCCTATTTTTTCTCTAATACATTTGAAAAATTTAAAAATATTAAAAAATGAGTAAATTTTGAAAATTAATACTATAGAAAGCTCTCACTATCTGCCTATAAGGAAATTATCTGTATTTCTAGAATTAAGTTAGTATTATTCTGCAAAATCCTGGAGACCTAAATTTTGATTATACTAATTATTTTTTAGTCTCAAAAAGGAAGAAAAAAATAAACAGAAAGAGACTACAGAGACGTTGGATTGAAACCCCGATTCAGCAACTCATGAGACGGAGATCGGAGGTTTTGTGGGGATCAGGAGGGGAGGATTTCTTGAAAACCCTACTGCTAAAGAAGAAAAACCCAGAGCATGGCCAGCAACGGCGGCCAAGAAAACTCCGGCATTGAAGGACATGACAGCCAACATGACCATATAGGCCAATCCGTAGAATAATCTCAATCAAAACTCGGCAGTAACTTATCTAAGCCAACAGTATTGATGCAGAACCAAGGATAACGAATTCTTGCGGCCTAGGCCATAAACCGACTATTTGCAAAAATTCTGTTGACGATTATTTCACGTTGGTTCCATCTTGTTCCTGACACAATATAATTGATCGAGATCTCGTCATTTTCATTTATTTCAAATACGTGAGTTACTTCTGGCGTACCTACTCCTGGAAGTTTTATTTTCTCGCTGGGCCATCCTGTATCTTTACTCATTTCCTTTGTCGAGAATTTTTATCTTTGGAACCAAGTAGTCTTCTACGCTTCTGGCGTGCTTTAGATTCATTTGCATTCTTTGATTGTTCTTCAGGATCATCAATTCGAATAAGAGCATCTACAGCTGGAAGATTTGGTCACTCTATTTAGATCAGTAAATGTATCTGGCAATTGATTTATCAAATTTTGCAAATGAATCACCTTTTGAACTTCAGGTTCACACTGTATTTGTTCGAGGATCGAAAACTAGATATTGATATAGCATTTCAATAATCTCTTGAGCCAGCTGCTTGTTTTCTCCCCCCTGATGTTGGGTAAACACTTTCATCAAATTAACAATAAGCAAATCTTGTTGTAAATAAACCTCTAGACAATGGTTTCAGTTGTTTTATAACTGATGGAGATTCATGCCCAACATATATTCTCATTCTTTTTTAGAACTAATTTTATTATGCTGTGATGGAGTAATTGGCACATATACTGCACAACTAATGGTCCGAAGATGGGAGTTATTAGGTTCTTGACCATGAACCAATTGAATGGGACAGAGTTTATGATAATTTCTTGGCCTGATGCGCACAATGCTGCTAGATGCAAAATAGCATGTCCCCAAGCAGTAACGGGGAGTTTGCATCTCATCAACAATGGCCTTACAATCAACTGGAAACGTTTAATAAACAGTTCTGCTAGACCGTTTTCCGTGTGAACATAAACTACAGAATGTTCAACCACAAATACAATTGACATACAATAATCATTAAATGCCTTTTGAACTGAATTTACTAACATTATCAAGACGTATAGTCTTAATAGCAAGATTAGGGAAGTGTGCACGCAATTTGATTAACTGTAATAATAAGCGCGCAAATGCCAAATTGCATGAAGACAATAAGCACACACATGGACCATTTAATCGATGCATCGATTAAAACCATATAATACCAAAATGGTCCACATAGCGGATGTATATATCCACAAATATTTCTCTTAATTCTTTCCAAAAAATACTGGTGATTCTAGACCAATTTTATCATATGTAGACCGAATAACTAATTTTTCTTGTAAGCAAGCAAGCACATGGAAATTTATTGGATTGGAAAAACTTTTGATTTTTCAATGAACGACCAAATAAATTTTCAATAATTCCACGCATCATTATTGATCCGGGATAGCCAAACCGGTCATGCCAAACAATAAATCGATGAGCCAACTTCAAGTTAGTACCAGCTACAGGCTATGCAAACTATATATTTAATTAGAAAAAATTATTTTCCAGCTTCAGGTTGTTGTGTACCAGCTTTAAGTTGCTGTGTGCCACTCATATCTGAAGGCAGAGTAATTGAGAAATCATTAATGTGACGACAAAAATTTTTTAAAAGCAAATCCTTGAAGATGAAAAAAGTTTTGGAGTTTTGTGAAAAGAATCCGCCTTTCCAATCACCGAAATTTCCCTTGGATCTTTTCGGAGACAAAAAAGGGTTCACGTTTAAAAAACATGCGTCATACTTTCTCTACTCAGAGTATAAGAAGGGAAGAGAGTTATGTGGTGGAAAACAGAAAAATCAGAAAAACACACAGAGACAAAGATGCCTTCCCCGACAACTGTCTTCTTTGTTGAAGGTGCCTCTCTTGGAAGGAGGAATAGGTTAGCATATAGTTTGGTGAACGAGCGATATGAGGAATTACCGAGTGAGCATGCAACAATTCCTCATTTGGTTTTCGCTGACAAGCTCTATTCGTCTAGCTTCTTTGTCACCCCTATGGAAGAAACTTTCTTTCTAAAGGACCAAAGCAATGTAAGGGTTTCTTTTTATGGCTCAGCCAATTTTTTTATGTTTTTCATTTCTGAAAGACTTCAGGAATTCCAGCTAGAGCCTTCTTGTCACTTCTTGAATCAGAATAGTTATTATCAGGTTTCCATGATTGCTCGGAGTATCCCTAGAGTGTCTAGATTACCGCCTACTTGGCCTAAAGTTCGACTACTCCTATGGAATTATAGCGGAATAGCCAGACGATCTCAAGATTTCGTGCGTACCTTAAGGGATCTAAAGAATCAGTACAAACCCCAACATAGTACTGATCACCGAAACCTTGTGGCAACCTAAAGAAGAACATGGAGTCATTCCACTTCGTTTTCCTCCAGCAAATTGGTTTGACCTTCCCAGCGAACACAACATGGGCGGTATGTGTTTCTCTTGGAACGAGAGTGTTAGGGTCAACATCAACAATGATGCTCAAAGTTTTAGAGTCAATATAGTATCCAACAGATAGTAAATAAATATAAGTAATCGTTTAAACTTATGTATGAGAACAATTACTTCTATGTGAATGTTCTCCAGTAATGGATGCAGTAATTATATGAATATGCATGTAACATGTTAATCGTATGGAACTGGTTGACTCGGGATTTTTTTTTCTTATCATGATTATTTCTATCGTCACGAGATTTACATGTTTTTCCCCTAGCCTTGCCCTTATTATAACCACTACGGTCGTAGTAATTAGAATGGTTTCTACCACGTTCACGTCCGCAGCCACAACTTTGTCCATGGCCACGACCAAAATTATAATTATACCGCCGCTTTCGCTTCAGGTAATGGAACAGAGTCAATTGAACGGGATTCATAATAATTTTTTTTAATTTATAACTCGTTATTCTGTTCTACCGCATTGGGGCATGAAATTAAATTCAAATATTTCGTAAATTTTTTTCACCATATTACTACTGCAGGAGCACATTTTTTTATGCATGAAAAGTGTAATTTTTTTTCATATCAGCATTAATAATATTTTCTCCGCACAATTTCTTCTGAGAGTTTATTCGATAACTGAATTATATTCGTGCACATATTTAAAATCTGGCAACCTTAGATGCATCTACTCATAACGAGCTTTTGGAAGAATGACCATCTTCTGGTGGTCATATATTTCTTTTAAATTCTTCCAAAGAACTGCAGGATCTTTGACAGTAAAATATTTAGCATTTAGACTGTCATAAATATGGGAGAAGTAAAATTATAGGTTTCGATTTATTTAAACTAGATGCTTTGTTTTTTTCTATGGTGTTTCCCAGACCATTAGCATCTAATGCCCATGATAAACTTCTTCCGGAAATATCAAGGGCCTCAAATTCAAGTTTTGTAATATTCCCATTATAATAGAGAGTAGTCTATCTGAGGTCATGTGAGGACTGGATGACGTTATGCCTCTTTGTGTTGATTGTTCTTTTGAAAACTTGGTTATATTGGTTGCTTGTATATTAATCATTACTCGTGGATATTACCTGGTGAGCATTTCTGACTCACCTCTCCCTACGTGATTCGTCATGTAGATTGATCTGTGCGTAGTATAGGAACGTTCCATGCAAGTTGTGGCATACCCTCTGCCAGATCCAGATCCATACCCCGCTGCATCTTGCATCTGTTGTGTGCTATTTAGTATGTTCAAGTCTTTCACTGTTGATATTTGTCATTCTGCTTCTATTACTGGTTGTTAATAAATTTGTCATTTGTAATAAATGTCTCCGTGTTCGGGTGACGTGTACGATCGGTATTGTTATACTATGGTACAATATAACTCTATTGTGTGATGTTACTGTTATTTCTGTAATAATAAAAAGATCCACATATTTACAGTGAGTAACGGTAAATACGGATCGGGTTGTTTTATTTTTGTTTTTGTTTTAAATAATTTATAATGTCATGGAAAACAAAATTATAATGGTTTTTTATTTTTCGTTTATGAATACTTTGTTTGACAAGTATTTACCGTACACAGTAAACAAGTGCCGGAAATGTGACAACCCGACCAATCAAACCCAGCATACAGTGTATAAAACATAAACCCTGGCTCGACAGCCCAAAAATATAAACAGCAATATGGCCCTACGGCCCAACATCAATAACAGCAGTAACAACTCAACTGGCCCAATGGCCCAACAATAGTAAAAACATGCACAGCGGAAGACTTATAACTCACATGACAACACATGCAAAGCCCAATGCAACTAATGGATCCGAGTCCTGTCCAAGGGATAACGTCGCAGCCTGTCTGGAATGCACCAATCCTATACAACAAATAACTCATCCTACGGGATGAAAGCCCGCAGGTGAGGGGTGAGTCCGAAGTGCTCACCGACGAAGGATAAACAGTGATATGCAAGCAACCGTAAAACTGTAAAGTAAACACAAGCAAATCAACAGCACATTTCGGAGTAATCACAATAATCTCAATAGTAAGACACAGATAATCACAACACAAGAAAACTACCATAATCAACTGTACCAAGACCAAAAGAATAATTATTATTAATTCAAATTTTATCTTCCGGCCCCTGTCACTGGACAAGCTAGGGTCGTACCAGGTTATCAATTAATTCCGGATGCCAGGTCAAAGAACCAAACCAAATCTTACCATACCGGGACCACGTCCCAAATTACCAAATCACACCGGGTTCAACAACCCAAAATACCATACCGGGATCAACATCCCAAAACTGGATATTCGGTATATCCGAACCACTGGGTATTCGGTATACCCCAACCACAGGCATCAACATGCCAACCGGATATTCGGTATATCCGAACCACTGGGTATTTGGTATACCCCAACCACAGGCATCAACATGCCAACCGGATATTCGGTATATCCGAACCACTGGGTATTTGGTATACCCCAACCACAGGCATCAACATGCCAACCAAATCAAGTAACCAACCATAGCATCCCAGAATTAATTTTCAAACCATCGGGTCGTACCGCTACTTCCCACATATATCATCATCTCATATCAATTCCAACTTCCAATTTCCAATTTCCATTTCTCAATTATCCACAGTCAATAGTTTATTCCAATTATCCAATCACAACACTGTCTACCGACAACAGTCACAATATCCATAACAGTCAAACAATTATCCAATTTCCTACTAGCTCAAGTTACACAACAGACCAATCCTTCAATAGTTTCATAACATCAATTACTCACAGTCCAACATCAATCACAACACAGTGTCCAATAAACCAACAACAGTCATACAGCGGTTCAATCAAGCAAATCAACATCATAGCAACAACAACAACAATAACCATAGCAGCCTTATACCCAACACAATTCCATATTACCAAATATCCATCAACAATACATATAACACTAATTATTCACAATTAACAGTTCATCACAATATCCACACGACCGATAGGACAGTCCAACAACAGCAACATCAATAACCATAACAGTCAAATATCCAACCATGACCCTCACAGTAGTTCATTCAAATAACAAATCACACAATTATCCACATTGACCAGTTCATCATTATTCTCAACACAATATCACAAATCCAATATCACAGTCTAACATCAACAACAACGACAACATCATAGCAGTCAATCAACCAACAGTAATCATCTCAGCAGTTCAATCAAGCAACAAAACAAACACAGTATTACGGGCACATATCAAGGGTTATCCATCCTCACCTTGGCCGATTACTCAACTTCGGAAACAATGTCCGGTCCGACGCCGGCTCCTCGGGAAACTGCCCGATATCCAAACCTATGCAACAAAACAACATATACACATAAATGCACATAATCGGTATGCAATGATGCCAATACTACGTAATAACCCATCCCGGTTCTTATCTGATATTATTGTCTTTTACCGAAAATATTTTACCGTACGTATATCCGAATATAACTTCGGTACCACACTTTTAATTAAAATTCTTTTCAAAATACATTTTCATAAAATACTATAATTTACAAAATAATAAACTCCATAATTTTTCCAGAAAAATAATAAGCTATTTATAATTTTCAGAAAATATTTATCTAGTATTTATCTTTTTCTAAATATATATAATAATAATATTTTCCAGTGCAAAATATAATTAACTTTAATTTTCAAAATATATATTTATATACATATACCAAAATCATAATTTTCCAGACAAAATAATATTCATATTAAATTTTCAGAAATTATTTTCAAGGTATATCTATATTTTTTTCCAATTTAATAATAGTTTCCAAAACAAAACTTAATTATTTATCAAAGTAAATATATATATATTTTCCTAAAAATACTAGAATTAGATTGGAAATAATTTTCTCAACATAAACATATATTTTTTCCAAAATCATATACCAGATTAATAAATAAATACATATATACATATATTATTTCTTTTTTTTTTTTTAAACTGGACTGGGCCGTGAACAGTAAGCCCACGCCCAGCCCAGAACAGTCAAGCCCACACACACACACACAACCCATTAACACCCAAGCCCAAACACACTCAGCCCAAAACCAACCCAAAATCCAACCCATCCAACCCGGGTCAACCCGCGAGACCCAACCCGCCAGGCATCCGGGTCGAATCCACCTCCATCGGGTCTGCTCATCTTGGAAGCTGCAGACGACGGCGGCGACGCGGGACGGCGAGCGACGACACTGGCGGGGACGAGGCGAAGGCTAGGGTGGCACGTCCTGGCCGTCGGCAGCAGCAAGGAAGATCGGCGACGGGGCTGCTGAAGCTGCAGGCGTGCGACCCGGTTCGTCCACAACGGTGGCGCGACGGCAGTAGGGAGAGGACGGCGAGGAGGCGCGACTCTCTGCTCGTCATCGTCGTGTGGAGGCTGAGCAAGGGCGGTACGGTGGAGAGGTCGGCGGCTCGGGCGGCGCTGCTGCAAGGAGAAGGGAAGGAGATGGATGGTGGTGAAGGGTGGCCGGCGCGGCAGCCTTCCCGGTTCCCTTCCTTTTTTTCTTTTTTTTTTCTTCCCTTCCTCTCCTCTTCCACCGGCTGCCTTCTTTTAATCTTTTTTTTTTTTACTATTAGTCATGTGAGCACCAATAATACGATTCGTCTGTATTACGGGCGAGTCCGATCCGGACCAGAAAATAACAGATACCTCCTTAGTTATTTTCCGGTGTGATTTTCCGAGAAATTCCGAAAACCGAAAAATACCAACTTAGTTCCGAAAAATCCACGGAAAAATCAAGAGCGCAGGAAAACCCTCAGTTTCGAAAAACGACTCCCGATTTACCTTGAATTAATTACCCAAGATTAATTCAATAGTAAATCACGGTAAAAAGACTTTTACAGTCCCGGTAAAAATTAAAAATTTTACCCGGGCTGTTACATTCTGCCCCCCTTAAAAAGAATTCCGTCCCCGAAATTCCGTCTTATCCGTGGGTCCTACCACGATAAGCTTCTGGCACACTCTGCCAGGTGTCCAACCACAACCCGAGATACCGCTTTTACCCTTAAGCGACATCTCGTCCGCTTATAAATACCAAACCTCATAACCGGCAAACTCACACACAGTCATGGACTCTCCTCTGAGATCAAGGACAACCTCTGACTCCGAGAGCAACAGCTACATCGGCGGCACAGCTTTCCCGACAAGCTCCGATGAAGAACCTCCGAAGAAGCGGTTCAAAACCAACATCATTGCCTTGAAGGAGCACATGGTCGTTTCCCCAAAACAATGGAAGAAACGTGCCAGCAAGAAGGCTGAAGATCGTAAGGGTAAGGCGGTAGCTGAGAGCAGCACTCCGCAACAAAAACTGACGCAACTGAACGTCTCGCTGAGGAAGATCAGCTCGGCGGTGGCGCAAATCGAACTGGCGTGCTCGGAGTTGTTCCCACACATGAAGAACGTCCAGAAACTTGTAAAAGATCTGGAGAAGCAAGTGACTCCATAGAGTACTTCTTCTCCGATGTAAAACTATTATGAAATAAAATAAGTTTCCTTTTCAAATCAAAATTCTTATGTTTATGAAATCTTATGTTAAGCGGAAAATTAAAATATCTCAAGGCAAGAAAAAACTTAACAACAAAAATATAAAATCAAATATAAAGAAATCAAAAATAAAACTCGTTTAACAAAAACAAAAAGAAATTAAAATAAAACACGTTTTCATGATCGGTGCTCGTACCGGACGTAAACATCCTCGAACCACGAAACGTAACTCGCACAGCTAACGGTGACGTCTGTTTCGTTAACTCGCACAGCAATGATCACGAGCACGTCCTGTGTCCCTCGAAAGACACGTTACCCACTTGTCCACAAATTCCGCATGAGCCAAAACGTCTGTCAGGGCTTGTATCTCTCCATGATGTCCAAACAGTTGTGAACTCGTCGCACATGCACTCTACTCGAGGTATGGTCCCATCCGTCTAGCCTCAACGGTCACGAATGCATGTGATAAAAGATGCAAGGAAATAATGAAAACCATGAAAAGAAACGCCAAGGTAGCCAGAGTGAGAGAAAATCATGAGTTAGGAAAAGGCTGAAAAACTCTGGCATGGGTCCGAAAAATGCGTAAAGTAACAAAGCATTAAATGAAACAACGGCAAATTTTCAAAAGCAAATCTTGAAAATAAAAAATGGTAATCACGCTCCCCATAAGAGTATAAAAGACGGAGCGGTAATGTGTAAATCATCAAAAGCATTAAAAGCAAACAAACGCTCAGAAAAACAAAAACACAACGCTCCAAAAACAAAATACCCACACGATGCCTGCTCCATCTTCAGTTTTCTTCGTCGAAGGTGCCAATCTTGGCAGAAGGAACCGTCTGGCGTACAGCATGGTCAACGAGCGTCCAGAGGAGCTACCGAACGAGCACGGCAGAATGCCTCGACTGGTCTTCGTCGACGAACTCTACTCGTCACTGTTCTTCGTCACTCCAATGGAAGAGGTGTTCTTCCTAGAGCATCATGGCACTCTAAGGACATCCTTCTACGGCTCGGCAAACTCCGTGATGTTCTTCATCTCCGAAAGGCTACAGGAGTTCAACCTGGAGTCCACTTGCCAAACTGTGGAGCAAGGTGCCTACTACCAGCTCTCGATGACGGCCCAGAGCATGCCCAGAATGACTCGACTACCTCCAACCTGGCCAAAGGCACGACTACTGGTGTGGAACTGCAGAGGAGTCGCAAGGCGTGCCCAGGAGTTCTCGCGTACTCTGAGGGACTTGAAGAACCAATATAAGCCGAACATGGTTCTTCTGACGGAGACACAGTGGCAACCACGGGACGATCATGGTCTCATCCCACTCCGGTTCCCTCAAGCTAACCGGTTCGAGATTCCTGGCCAGAGAGACAGAGGCGACATGTGGTTCTCTTGGAGCGATAGGGTCACGGTCAACATCAACAGCGACCCAAACAGCTTCCGTGTCAACGTCGTTCCAAATCGTTAAATGTATTTTTATTTTTATAAAATATCAATGTAAAATTTTCCTTTGTAATGAAATTATCGGTATTATCAATAATATTTTTATTTTTGCTTATTTATGGCATCATTACCTCATATGTGTATGTTCTGCGACAGCTGGCGTCCCTCGACTGGATCCATAATGCACTAGCTAAATGATATAAAATAATAAACAAATGGAGCGAACTATGCAAAGAAGACAACAAACACACAAAGACTGCCCAACAAGACCTAACGCCCGCTCCGCAACCAAAATGAAGCGCCCCGACCCGTATTTACCGTACAGAGTAAACACGTGCCGGAACTGTGACAACCCGACCAATCAAACCCAGCATACAGTGTATAAAACATAAACCCTGGCTCGACAGCCCAAAAATATAAACAGCAATATGGCCCTACGGCCCAACATCAATAACAGCAGTAACAACTCAACTGGCCCAATGGCCCAACAATAGTAAAAACATGCACAGCGGAAGACTTATAACTCACATGACAACACATGCAAAGCCCAATGCAACTAATGGATCCGAGTCCTGTCCAAGGGATAACGTCGCAGCCTGTCTGGAATGCACCAATCCTGTACAACAAATAACTCATCCTACGGGATGAAAGCCCGCAGGTGAGGGGTGAGTCCGAAGTGCTCACCGACGAAGGATAAACAGTGATATGCAAGCAACCGTAAAACAGTAAAGTAAACACAAGCAAATCAACAGCACATTTCGGAGTAATCANGTCCAACATCAATCACAACACAGTGTCCAATAAACCAACAACAGTCATACAGCGGTTCAATCAAGCAAATCAACATCATAGCAACAACAACAACAATAACCATAGCAGCCTTATACCCAACACAATTCCATATTACCAAATATCCATCAACAATACATATAACACTAATTATTCACAATTAACAGTTCATCACAATATCCACACGACCGATAGGACAGTCCAACAACAGCAACATCAATAACCATAACAGTCAAATATCCAACCATGACCCTCACAGTAGTTCATTCAAATAACAAATCACACAATTATCCACATTGACCAGTTCATCATTATTCTCAACACAATATCACAAATCCAATATCACAGTCTAACATCAACAACAACGACAACATCATAGCAGTCAATCAACCAACAGTAATCATCTCAGCAGTTCAATCAAGCAACAAAACAAACACAGTATTACGGGCACATATCAAGGGTTATCCATCCTCACCTTGGCCGATTACTCAACTTCGGAAACAATGTCCGGTCCGACGCCGGCTCCTCGGGAAACTGCCCGATATCCAAACCTATGCAACAAAACAACATATACACATAAATGCACATAATCGGTATGCAATGATGCCAATACTACGTAATAACCCATCCCGGTTCTTATCTGATATTATTGTCTTTTACCGAAAATATTTTACCGTACGTATATCCGAATATAACTTCGGTACCATACTTTTAATTAAAATTCTTTTCAAAATACATTTTCATAAAATACTATAATTTACAAAATAATAAACTCCATAATTTTTCCAGAAAAATAATAAGCTATTTATAATTTTCAGAAAATATTTATCTGGTATTTATCTTTTTCTAAATATATATAATAATAATATTTTCCAATGCAAAATATAATTAACTTTAATTTCCAAAATACATATTTATATACATATACCAAAATCATAATTTTCCAGACGAAATAATATTCATATTAAATTTTCAGAAATTATTTTCAAGGTATATCTATATTTTTTTCCAATTTAATAATAGTTTCCAAAACAAAACTTAATTATTTATCAAAGTAAATATATATATATATTTTCCTAAAAATACCAGAATTAGATTGGAAATAATTTTCTCAACATAAACATATATTTTTTCCAAAATCATATACCAGATTAATAAATAAATACATATATACATATATTATTTCTTTTCTTTTTTTTTTTAACTGGACTGGGCCATGAACAGTAAGCCCACGCCCAGCCCAGAACAGTCAAGCCCACACACACACACACAGCCCATTAACACCCAAGCCCAAACACACTCAGCCCAAAACCAACCCAAAATCCAACCCATCCAACCCGCCAGGCATCCGGGTCGAATCCACCTCCATCGGGTCTGCTCACCTTGGAAGCTGCAGACGACGGCGGCGACGCGGGACGGCGACCGACGACACTGGCGGGGACGAGGCGAAGGCGAGGGTGGCACGTCCTGGCCGTCGGCAGCAGCAAGGAAGATCGGCGACGGGGCTGCTGAAGCTGCAGGCGTGCGACCCGGTTCGTCCACAACGGTGGCGCGACGGCAGTAGGGAGAGGAAGGCGAGGAGGCGCGACTCTCTACTTGTCGTCGTCGTGTAGAGGCTGAGCAGGGGCGGTACGGTGGAGAGGTCGGCGGCTAGGGCGGCGCTGCTGCAAGGAGAAGGGAAGGAGATGGATGGTGGTGAAGGGTGGCCGGCGCGATAGCCTTCCCGGTTCCCTTCCTTTTTTTTCTTTTTTTTTCTTCCCTTCCTCTCCTTTTCCACCGGCTGCCTTCTTTTAATCTGTTTTTTTTACTATTAATTATGTGAGCACCAATAATACGATTCGTCTGTATTACGGGCGAGTCCGATCCGGACCAGAAAATAACAGATACCTCCTTAGCTATTTTCCGGTGTGATTTTCCGAGAAATTCCGAAAATCGAAAAATACCAACTTAGTTCCAAAAAATCCACGGAAAAATCAAGAGCGCGGGAAAACCCTTGGTTTCGAAAAACGACTCCCGATTTACCTTGAATTAATTACCCAAGATTAATTCAACAGTAAATCACGGTAAAAAGACTTTTACAGTCCCGGTAAAAATCAAAAATTTTACCCTGGCTGTTACATTTTTTCAGTTTTTCCTTTTTGATATGAGGATTTTCATATATTTCACTGCTGTAGTTAATCTAAATATTTCTTAGCTTAGATTTTCAATGCTTTCAACTATAATTCTTCGGGTTTTTTTCATAGATCACTATGGTCTGGGACAATCAAGTGTGCAAGTGATATGAAGAGTTATTTTCGGATTTGCTGCGATCTTCAATATTCATGTTGTGATCTTCAATGAATATTTTGCATGTTTAATTTACGCTACACAAAAAGATTTTTTGCTCTTTTAGATTCCAACAATCCACGCGAAGAATATTGGACTGGAGTATTCTGCCACCATTCAATGGTTACATCTCTGTATGCAATTTAGTTAATTTACCTACTCCCTCTTTCAGGCTTGATTAATCATAATTGTAAATATTTCTAACTTTTCCTTTTTTTTTTATGTTACAACAAACCTTAGTGCTTAAATTTAATAGGATACATGGGTATCCATCTACACCTCCTAAGATATTTGACTTACATGTGTGTTTTTTACAATTTTTTAATTTTCTGCCATATGAACAGTTTTTTTTTCTTTCCTTGTTTTGTTTTGAGTATTTTGCTCTTTATCCTTCGCATGCTTTCTCATTTATTTATTTGGATTTCTTACTATAGAGGTTACTTTTTTATCTAGGGATTACAACCAAAATAATATCTTTGGTGGCATTCTCTTTGGCCTATCCCTAATGCTATTAATCTGTAAGTAATTGTTGTTGTAATTTTGCATCATAATATATACAAAAGTTGCAAACTTGTGAGAAATTAAGGAAGCACTTGCAAAGAAGAATATGACCCTTAGAAGAACTGAAGAAGAAAATCCGTACTTGAAACTGTTACTGTCAACACTTTAGAGATAAATTTTATTTATGTCCCTACACTTTGGAAAAATTTCAAACCTTGTCCCTGAGCTTTTTTTTTTCAAAGATTTTGTCCATCAACTTGTTTCCAATCTCAAAATTTTGTCCTTTTTTACTTTCCCTAGCAGGTAATCCACTCAGTGGTCGACACATGGCGCCACGTGGACGGTGGGCCTCTAACTCCCAAATTAATTTAATGTTTTTTGTTTCTAATATTATTTCATCTTTTTTACTCCCTTTTTTTCTCAAATACATTTGAAAATTGTAAAAATATTTTAAAAATGTATATAAATTGAAAAATTAGTATTTATCTACCTAAACCAACTTAAATAATTTTTTAGGAGATATGAAAAGTTTTTTAAATTGATTAATTCGAAATTATTACCCATTTGAGAAAGAAAATTAATTATTATTTATAATTAGAAGACAAATTAATTTTCAAGGCTAATTAATTTAGAATAATTCCAATTTTATTAAAAAATTATTTATCATAAACAAATAGAATTTGAAAGCTGATTGATTTGAAATTAGCTAATTGTTGGAGGAAGGAAGAAAGCAAATTTTTTATGTAATGATGTAGTTCCCATATGGCCATATCCATGTTCCTTTTAATATTATTCCTTCTTTTTTACCTCCTATTTTTTCTCTAATACATTTGAAAAATTTAAAAATATTAAAAAAATGAGTAAATTTTGAAAATTAATACTATAGAAAGCTCTCATTGATCGGCCTATAAGGAAATTATTTGTATTTCTGGAATTAAGTTAGTATTATTCTGCAAAATCCTGGAGACCTATATTCTGATTACACTAATTATTTTTTAGTCTCAAAAAGGAAGAAAAAAGTAAACAGAAAACGACTACAGAGACGTTGGATTGAAACCCCGATTCAGCAACTCATGAGAGGGAGATCGGAGGTTTTGTAGGGATCAGGAGGGGAGGATTTCTTGAAAACCCTACTGCTAAAGAAGAAAAACCCAGAGCATGGCCAGCAACGGCGGCCAAGAAAACTCCAGCATTGAAGGACATGACGGCCAACATGACCATATAGGCCAACCCGTAGAATAATCTCAATCAAAACTCGGCAGTAACTTATCTAAGCCAACAGTATTGATGCAGAACCAAGGATAACGAATTCTTGCGGCCTAGGCCATAAACCGACTATATTCAAAAATTCTGTTGACGATTATTTCACGTTGGTTTCTTCTTGTTCCTGACACAATATAATTGATCGAGATCTCGTCATTTTCATTTATTTCAAATACGTGAGTTACTTCTGGAACTTTATCAATTGTGTCAGGAACCTCTTTTGGAGGATTTTTCTCTTCTTGAGGGTTTTCAATTTGAACCTCTACTGGAAGTTTTATTTTCTCGCTGGGGCCATCCTGTATCTTTACTCATTTCCTTTGTCGAGAATTTTTACCTTTGGAACCGAGTAGTCTTCTACGCTTCTGGCGTGCTTTAGATTCATTTGCATTCTTTGATTGTTCTTCAGGATCATCAATTCGAATAAGAGCATCTACAGCTAGCGTAAAAGATTTGGTCACTGTATTTAGATCAGTAAATGTATCTGGCAATTGATTTATCAAATTTTGCAAATGAATCACCTTTTGAACTTCAGGTTCACACTGTAAACTAGATATTGATATAGCATTTCAATAATATCTTGAGCCAGCTGCTTATTTTCTCCCCCTGATGTTGGGTAAACACTTTCATCAAATTAACAATATGCAAATCTTGTTGTAAATAAACCTCTAGACAATGGTTTCAGTTGTTTTATAACTGATGGAGATTCATGCCCAACATATATTCTCAATCTTTTTTAGAACTAATTTTATTATGCTGTGATGGAGTAATTGGCACATATACTGCACAACTAATGGTCCGAAGATGGGAGTTATTAGGTTCTTGACTATGAACCAATTGAATGGGACAGAGTTTATGATAATTTGTTGGCCTGATACGCACAATGCTGCTAGATGCAAAATAGCGTGTCCCCAAGCAATAACGGGGAGTTTGCTTCTCATCAATAATGGCCTTACAATCAACTGGAAACGTTTAATAAACGGTTCTGCTAGACCGTTTTCTGGGTGAACATAAACTACAGAATGTTCAACCACGAATCCAATTGACATACAATAATCATTAAATGCCTTTTGAACTGAATTTACTAGCATTATCAAGACGTATAGTCTTAATAGCAAGATTAGGAAAGTGTGCTCGCAATTTGATTAACTGTAATAATAAGCGCACAAATGCCAAATTGCGTGAAGACAATAAGCACACACATGGACCATTTAATCGATGCATCGATTAAAACCATATAATACCAAATTGGTCCACATAGCGGATGTATATATCCACAAATATTTCTCTTAATTCTTTCCAAAAAAATACTGGTGATTCTAGACCAATTTTATCATATGTAGACCGAATAACTAATTTTTCTTGTAAGCAAGCAAGCACATGGAAATTTATTGGATTGGAAAAACTTTTGATTTTTCAATGAACGACCAAATAAATTTTCAATAATTCCACGCATCATTATTGATCCGGGATAGCCAAACCGGTCATGCCAAACAATAAATCGATGAGCCAACTTCAAGTTAGTACCAGCTACAGGCTATGCAAACTATATATTTAATTAGGAAAAATTATTTTCCAGCTTCAGGTTGTTGTGTACCAGCTTTAAGTTGCTGTGTGCCACTCATATCTGAAGGCAGAGTAATTGAGAAATCATTAATATGACGACAAAAATTTTCAAAAAGCAAATCCTTGAAGATGAAAAAAGTTTTGGAGTTTTGTGAAAAGAATCCGCCTTTCCAATCACCGAAATTTCCCTTGGAACTTTTCGGAGACAAAAAAGGGTTCATGTTTAAAAAACATGCATCATACTTTCTCTACTTAGAGTATAAGAAGGAAAGAGAGTTATGTGGTGGAAAACAGAAAAATCAGAAAAACACACAGAGACAAAGATGCCTTCCCCGACTACTGTCTTCTTTGTTGAAGGTGTCTCTCTTGGAAGGAGGAATAGGTTAGCATATAGTTTGGTGAACGAGCGACATGAGGAATTACTGAGTGAGCATGCAAGAATTCCTCATTTGGTTTTCCCTGACAAGCTCTATTCGTCTACCTTCTTTGTCAGTCCTATGGAAGAAACTTTCTTTCTAAAGGACCAAAGCAATGTAAGGGTTTCTTTTTAGGGTTCGGCCAATTTTTTTATGTTTTTCATTTCTGAAAGACTTCAGGAATTCCAGCTAGAGCCTTCTTTTCACTTCTTGAATCAGAGTAGTTATTATCAGGTTTCTATGATTGCTCGGAGTATCCCTAGAGTGTCTAGATTACCGCCTACTTGGCCTAAAGTTCGACTACTCATATGGAATTATAGAGGAATAGCCAGACGATCCCAAGATTTCGTGCGTACCTTAAGGGATCTAAAGAATCAGTACAAACCCAACATAGTACTGATCACCGAAACCTTGTGGCAACCTAAAGAAGAACATGGAGTCATTCCACTCCGTTTTCCTCCAGCAAATTGGTTTGAGCTTCCCAGCGAACACAACATGGGCGGTATTTGTTTCTCTTGGAATGAGAGTGTTAGGGTCAACATCAACAATGATGCTCAAAGTTTTAGAGTCAATGTTGTATCCAACAGAAAATAAATAAATATAAATAATCGTTTAAACTTATGTATGAGAACAATTACTTCTATGTGAATGTTCTCTAGTAATGGATGCAGTAATTATATAAATATGCATGTAACATGTTAATCGTATGGAGCTGGTTGACTCGGGATTTTTTTTTTCTTATCATGATTATTTCTATCATCACGAGATTTACATGTTTTTCCCCTAGCCTTGCCCTTATTATAACTACTACGGTCGTAGTAATTAGAATGGTTTCTGCCACGTTCACGTCCGCAGCCACAACTTTGTCCACGGCCACGACCAAAATTATAATTATACCGCCGCACTCGCTTCAGGTAATGGAACAGAGTCAATTGAACGGGATTCAGAATAATTTTTTTTAATTTATAACTCGTTATTCTGTTCTACCACAATGGGGCATGAAATTAAATTCAAATAATTCGTAAATTCTTTTTCACCATATTGCTACTGCAGGAGCACATTTTTTTATGCATGAAAAGTGGAATTTTTTTTTTCATATCAGCATTAATAATATTTTCTCCGCACAATTTCGTCTGAGAGTTTATTCGATAACTGAATTATATTCGTGCACATATTTAAAATCTGGCAACCTTAGATGCATCTACTCATAACGAGCTTTTGGAAGAATGACCATCTTCTGGTGGTCATATATTTCTTTTAAATTCTTCTAAAGAACTGCAGGATCTTTGATAGTAAGATATTTAGCATTTAGACTTTCATAAATATGGGAGAAGTAAAATTATAGGTTTCGATTTATTTAAACTAGATGCTTTGTTTTTTTCTATGGTGTTTCCCAGACCATTAGCATTTATTGCCCATGATAAACTTCTTCCGGAAATATCAAGGGCCTCAAATTCAAGTTTTGTAATATTCCCATTATAATGGAGAGTAGTCTCTCTGAGGTCATGTGAGGACTGGATGACGTTATGCCTCTTTGTGTTGATTGTTCTTTTGAAAACTTGGTTATATTGGTTGCTTGTATATTAATCATTACTCGTGGATATTACCTGGTGAGCATTTCTGACTCACCTCTCCCTACGTGATTCGTCATGTAGATTGATCTGTGCGTAGTATAGGAACGTTCCATGCAAGTTGTGGCATACCCTCTGCCAGATCCAGATCCATACCCCGCTGCATCTTGCATCTGTTGTGTGCTATTTAGTATGCTCAAGTCTTTCACTGCTGATATTTGTCATTCTGCTTCTATTACTGGTTGTTAATAAATTTGTCATTTGTAATAATTGTCCCCGTGTTCGGGTGACGTGTACGATCTGTATTATTATACTATGGTACAATATAACTCTATTGTGTGATGTTACTGTTATTTCTGTAATAATAAAAAGATCCACATATTTACAGTGAGTAACGGTAAATACGGATCGGGTTGTTTTATTTTTGTTGTTGTTTTAAATAATTTATAATGTCATGGAAAACAAAATTATAATGGTTTTTTATTTTTCGTTTATGAATAATTTGTTTGACAAGTACTTCCACTCTCAAAATATTAGTTTTTTCAGCTTTTCCTTTTTTATATGAGGATTTTCATATATTTCACTGCTGTAGTTAATCTAAATATTTCTTAGCTTAGATTTTCAATGCTTTCTACTATAATTCTTCGTGGTTTTTTCATAGATCACTATGGTCTGCGACAATCAAGTGTGCAAGTGATAAGAAGAGTTATTTTCGGATTTGCTGCGACCTTCAATATTCGTGTTGTGATCTTCAATGAATATTTTGCATGTTTAATTTATGCTACACAAAAAGATTATTTGCTCCTTTAGATTCCAACAATCCATGCGAAGAATATTGGACTGGAGTATTCTGCCACCATTTAATGGTTACATCTCTGTATGCAATTTAGTTAATTTACCTACTCCCTCTTTCAGAACTTGATTAATCATAATTGTAAATATTTCTAACTTTTCCTCTCTTTTTTGTGTTACAACAAACCTTAGTGCTTAAATTTAATAGGATACATGGGTATCCATCTACACCTCCTAAGATATTTGACTTACATGTGTGTTTTTTACAATTTTTTAGTTATCTGCCATATGAATAGTTTTTTTTCTTTCCTTGTTTTGTTTTGAGTATTTTGCTCTTTATCCTTCGCATGCTTTCTTATTTTTTTATTTGGATTTCTTACTATAGAGGTTACTTTTTTATCTAGGGATTACAACCAAAATAATATCTTTGGTGGCATTCCCTTTGGCCTATCCCTAATGCTATTAGTCTGTAAGTAATTGTTGTTGTAATTTTGCATCATAATATACACAAAAGTTGCAAACTTGTGAGAAATTAAGGAAGCACTTGCAAAGATGAATATGACCCTTAGAAGAACTGAAGAAGAATATCCATACTTGAAACTGTCAATACTATAGAGATAAATTTTTTTTATGTCCCTGAACTTTTGAAAAATTTCAAACCTTGTCCCTGAGCTTTTTTTTTTTCAAATATTTTGTCCCTTAACTTGTTTCCATTCTCAAAATTTTGTCCTTTTTTACTTTCCCTAGCAGGTAATCCACTCAGTGGTCGACACATGGTGCCACGTGGACGGTGGGCCTCTAACTCCCAAATTAATTTAATCTTTTTTGTTTCTAATATTATTTCATCTTTTTTACTCCCTTTTTTTTCTCAAATACATTTGAAAATTGTAAAAATATTTAAAAAATGTATATAAATTGAAAAATTAGTATTTATCTACCTAAATCAACTTAAATAATTTTTTTAGGAGATATGAAAAGTTTTTTAAATTGATTAATTTGAAATTATTACCCATTTGAGAAAGAAAATTAATTGTTATTTATAATTAGAAAACAAATCAATTTTCAAGGCTAATTAATTTAGAATAATTCCAATTTTATTAAAAAATTATTTATCATAAACAAATAGAATTTGAAAGCTGATTGATTTGAAATTAGCTAATTGTTGGAGGAAGGAAGAAAACAAATTTTTTATGTAATGATGTAGTTCCCATATGGCCATATCCATGTTCCTTTTAATATTATTCCATCTTTTTTACCTCCTATTTTTTCTCTAATACATTTGAAAATTTTAAAAATATTAAAAAATGAGTAAATTTTGAAAATTAGTACTATAGAAAGCTCTCATTGATCGGCCTATAAGGAAATTATTTGTATTTCTGGAATTAAGTTAGTATTATTCTGCAAAATCCTGGAGACCTAAATTCTGATTACACTAGTTATTTTTAGTCTCAAAAAGGAAGAAAAAAATAAACAGAAAACGACTACAGAGATGTTGGATTGAAACCCCCGATTCAACAACTCATGAGAGGGAGATCGGAGGTTTTGTGGGGATCAGGAGGGGAGGATTTCATGAAAACCCTACTGCTACAGAAGAAAACCCTAGAGCATGGCCAGCAACGGCGGCCAAGAAAACTCCGGCATTGAAGGACATGACGGCCAACATGACCATATAGGCCAACCCGTAGAATAATCTCAATCAAAACTCGGCGGTAACTTATCTATGCCAACAGTATTGATGCAGAACCAAGGATAACAAATTCTTGCGGCCTAGGCCATAAACCGACTATAGAGCTAGCAGCCTCGCCGAATCCGAGCTCGGTTTCACCAACTCCAGCCCCGCCATGAATCCCACAACAACCTAGAATCCAGCAACTCCACAACAAAACCATGAAAATGAATCCACATTAAAACCCGAACAAATCAACAAATGCAAACTCAAAACCCAACTCGGATTTATCCCAACGAAAAAGTGATTACAGCCCGAAACTAACAAGGAATTAATGGGTATAGATTGTTACCCGTTAGAATGAATCGAGCAGAGCCCTAGGAGTCGCCGCCACACTGAACTCGTCCCAACGATTATTCGTCAAAAACTACTCGAGGACAACCATTGGCCTCGTTGGAATCGCTCGTTGATTAAGCTCGACGAGTCGTCCTCGCCGGACGTTTGAACCCACCGCAAGGGTCGCACCATTTCCCTCCTCCCACTCGCTGCTCGGCGAAGCGAGGAGGCAGAGGAGGCAGCGAGCCTTCCCCGAGCGTTCTGTGTGTCCGAGCCTTCTCTCCACCTTCGTTGTCGACAGCAACGACTGCAGCTTTTCCCTCCGTGGGATCTGAGTTGCGGGCTGGAACTGAAGATGGCGGATCTGGGAGGAGGCGGTATCGCCGGGCGGTGGATGCTGCTGTGGGTCGTGGTGGTTTGAGCGGCGGCTTTCGTGGCTGCTGCTCCCGCCCCATTCTGAGACGGCGACGTCTGTCGCCGGTGTTGGTGGCAATTGCAGCAACCTCCATGGTGGCTGTAGTTATCACCTCCGGCGGTGGACGGCGTGGCTCCGACGCGGTCTCCTTCCTATGAAGGAAATGAAGCCTCGGGTTTTCACGCATCCTCGGTGGCTCCAGTTCTAAAACCGGGTTTGGGTTGAAATTCTATTTATTTATGATAAATAATTTTTTAATAAAATTGGAATTATTGTAAATTAATTAGCCATGAAAATTGATTTGTTTTCTAACCATAAATAACAATTAATTTTCTTTCTCAAATGGGTAATAATTTCGAATTAATCAGTTTAAAAAAATTTCATATCTCCTAAAAAAATTATTTAAGTTGGTTTAGGTAGTTCAATACTAATTTTTCAAGTTATACATATTTTTTAATATTTTAGAAATTTTCAAATATATTAGAGAAAAAATAGGAAGTAAAAAAGATGAAATAATATTAGAAACAAAAAATATTAAAATAATATGGCAGTTAGAGGCCTACCGTCCACATGGCGCCACGTGTCAACACGGACTGAATTACCTGCTAGAGAAGGTAAAAAGGACAAAATTTTGAGATTGGAAACAAAGGGACAGAATCTTTGAAAAAAAAAGCTCAGGGACAAAGTTTGAGATTTTTCATAAGTTAAGGGACATAAAAAAAGATTTATCTCCATTTTTATAAGGATTTCAACTTAAGGACTTTTAAGAAATGAGATATTACTTTCTAATAAAATGTTATTTCAAGTTGTAACAATGCATATATTTTTTTTTCTCTTAATAGCCTTTTATCCATTACATTTTTTGTAAGGATATGTTACTTTCTTTTTAAAAATTTAATTTTTAGGTAAAATCATTTTTTTTAATTTATGAGAGAGAGAGAGACAAACTTTGACTTTAGACCCGGAAAAAATCGGAAAGGGGTCAATAAAACCGAAAACCCCGGAGAACTGCCATGACCTGGCCATTTTTTTTTTTTTTGAGGATACAACCAGGAGGGATAAAAAACCCAGATTTGTCTCCGGGTTCAACTGGCTGGGCCGGTCTGAGTTTGATAAAAATAGTGACACATAGACTACACAGTTCTACCAATTAGTATATTCAAAATTCAATTGTTAGTGAGTGAGGCTTTCCCTTCTCTCTAACTTCTCCTCTTAAATTTCAAATAAGCAGTTGCCATATATAGTTCCTCATAGTTCATTTCTTTTCTCCTTTGGTATATCTATAAATCTAATACCTTTCTATAAGAAGAAACATAGGGTACGCTTGGAATGCGGGACAGGGACGGGCGCGAGTGGAGGCCTAAAGGGTGGAAGTTTGGATGGCTGGACACACTGTTCATGCGGGATGCGCGTCCTAATCGTTTGGGACAAAAATGATTTTTCTCTCCCACTCGAAACAGTTGGGACAGAACACAGTCCCACGGACAGCACTGTTTTCGTCCCCAATTTGTCCTCGCTCATTTTCGTTAATGGCCAAAAAGTCCACGGTGTATAAAAACGGCAAAAACCTAAATCGAGCCTCTTTCCAGGTACGCTCCCTCTCTCTCCTTCTCTCTCCCGTCTCTTCTCTTCTCTTCCACCTCTGCCTCTCCCTCTTCTCTTCCGATTGCGGTTCTCTCTCGACTCCTCCTCTCTTCCTACATCACAACATCTTCTCTTCTACATCACAACATCTTCTCTTCTCTTCCCCGTGCTTGCAATATCTATGGGTGTGTGTCGTGGTTCTGTGCCTTATGTTGATGGTTGGGGTCTCAGTTTTTACCATGGTGTACTTTGTGTTTGTAATCCCTACTGTATGTCGATTTCGGGGCGTTATAGGCCAACCCCCAATTTCTGTTATGAACCCTAATTTGTGTAAATGCTTCGTGCACCTCTGTAATAGGCATCTGTCCTTGCAATTAGCTGTGGTAATAGTTGTTTGATGCTTCAGTTAACCATGCTACTCCCTAATTTGTACGAATCCTTAATTTTTTTGGAAACCCTAAATTGGAAATCTCTAATTAGCTTCAAGAACCTGTGTAATTGGCATCTATCCTTGTAATTGAGGTTGGTAATAGTTGTTTGATGCTTCAGTTAACCATGCTACTCCCTAATTTGTACGAATTCCTAATTTTTTGGAAACCCTAAATCGAAAATCTCTACTTAGCTTCGTGTACCTATGTAATTGGCATCTATCCTCGGAATTGAGTCTGGTAATAGTTGTTGCATGACTCATTTAACCCTAATTGTGACGGATCCCTGATTGGTATAAAAACCCTAATTTTGAAACCTATAATTAGCTCCATCAACCTATAATTGGCATGTATACCCTCTGTTATCGCATGTATGCTCTTGATTTAGCATGTATACTCTCCACTCTTCCATGTATAGTGTTGAATTGGCATGTATACTCTTGATTTTGAATGTATACTCTTCAATTGGCATGTATACTATCTTGTTTAGGCAGGTATACTCTTGAATTGCCTTGCTTGGCCATTTGATGCATGAAAATATTCATTAAACCATGTTATGCATTCTATGATGCTTGAAATATCATTGATGCTCTCTATTAGGGCTTACCCTGACCATGTTGTAATAACCCCTCAACTGTTGATAGTATACAACTTTGCTTGCATTTACTTTGCAAGTAGTACTTTGTTGGTTGTTTGCGTAATGAATGCCTTGATATGGCATTTGCTTGCATTTACATCTGAATGCCCTTTTATTGTGTTTGTTCTCTATGCATTCTGGATATTGTGAGTTATGGGCATCATTTGGTATGCTTTCATTTGTAAGTGCGAATCATGGGCAAGTATAAGTACTATGTTGTGTATAACGGAAGACGCGATGGTGTATATGACAATTGGGACGAGGTTAAGTTACATATTGATTCATTCCCGCATGCTAGGTTCAAGGGTTTTAAAACATTACAGGAAGCACAAGTGGCATATGTGCTAAGTGAGCAACGATGGATGCGTGATAATGCTCATATTTTCGATGACTCCTCGTCAACCCCGAGTGCAAATATGTTTGTGCCTTCAAATTTATGAAAGCAGAAGGGCAAGGGCAATTTTGAGGAGTTGAGAGTTGCATTGGAGGGTAATGTCAAGTATGTAGACTTAGTAAAAATCGGATTTGGGTTTCTCCTAGCTCTATTAGTCATGGTCATTGTCAAATTATTGTAATGGCTAATTGAATGTATTACATGCACGAACTTGGGTGTTTCTACTAACCAAGAAATCAATCAAAGAATACTTCATGACTTATACTATGAAGAGAACTCAGATGTTTATATTAACTTTGGAATCAATCAAAGTATACTTCATTACTTTAATGATTAACTATGGAATCAATCAAACTATGCTTCATTACTTATATTATGAAGAGATCTCTGAAACTATTTCTCATGTTGTTGTACATACCATTTGCCAATTTTATAGGGTTGTCCTAACAAATACACTTACCAATATAATAGAATTCAAAATAACTAAAATGAGTAGTGTTAAAAAATACGTATAATACATATAAAAAATAACACTTGATTCAATGATTTAATAGAAAAGAGTGAACATATAGGGTAACATTGAGGAGAGAACCTGTAGGGTAAGTTTGAGGTGAGAATTTAACCTCTCCGATGTAGATGAGTCTTACCGGGAAAGTGAAGTTTATTAAAGAATAAGAATAAGAGACATGCCTCATAAGATTGTCATGCGAAGATTACATAATCTCGAGGTTAAGGTTGAGGCAAAAACCCCTTACAGATTTTGCTAATCATCTGTTTGACTTTACGAGGCAGAGAAACTACTGTTATACTCTGTGGTCTGTCAGTGTGGCAATTGAATTTATGCACTACCCGGTCACTAAATTGGGGTTAATAAAGTGGTTTATATAGAAAGTTAATTTCTTCAAAAGAGCAGACAAAGCAAAACAAGCAGTTACACGACTTGTATGCTATTTGTTGAAAACCAAACGCACCCTTGCGATAGTATTACACCCCAGCCTTAGATTACCTTAATTGCATCTTACACTATATTGTTAAATTATTTCATCGTTAAATAGGCATACAGAAATTACAATCCAAAAAGATGTTGTAACAGCCCGGGTAATTTTTACGTTTTTACCGGTACCGTAAAAATTTATTTTACAGTCTTTTACCATCAAAATTAATCTTGGGTAATTAGTTAATGGTAATTTATGCATCGGATTCCAAAACCGAGCCTTGTCCCACGCTCGGAATTTTTCTGCGGATTTTCTGGGCCAAGTTGGAATTTTTCAGGTCCAGGAATCTTCAGAAAAGTCAGGATTAACCCCGAGTTGTCGGACCAGAAATTAAGTCAAGGGGGTACAATAGTTATTTGCTGGTCCGGACGGAACCCGCTTCACATGCTGCACAGTATTGCAGCAGCCGCCACCACTGTGCTGCATGTGAGTGATATCCGTGAACCACCAGTAAATTGCCCATAACTAGCCTTGTCTGCACTGCGTCTTAATTCTTTTTCCTTCCTGCTTAGTACCACCATCAACACTTCAACTCACCTGCAATGCTCATCCTTCTCCTGCAAAAACACACTGACCAGAACCATACTTTCCTTCTTCTCAAAACCAAACCAAAAGAAAAGAAAAAAAAAACAACAAACGCATACACCACCCAGGAAACGCCACCGTTTCCCTAACCCCCTTCTTCTTTCTTTTTTTTTTTCGTTATTCCTTTCTTTTCCACCGGGAGCCACCCGTGGCCGTGAGCCACCGACCGTCACCACCTTATCGCCACCACTTGCACCTCCCCTCCTTTCCCACGCGCGCGTCGTCCTCCTCTCCCTACCGGTCACCACCATTGACGCCTCTGCTCTGCTGCGAACCGCCGCCGCCCGAGCGAGGACCCGAGCCCACAGCCGTGCCGACGTTTGGACTCGTGTCTGCCGACACCGTTGCCGTCACGCCCTTCCCCGCCGCGCGCCGCTCTCGCCTCACCGCCCTGCTCGACCTCCTCCCACCTCGCGTCGCCGTGTTGCCAACAGCCTCGCCACTAGTTGCGCCGCCGACCGCATGCCCAAGGTGAGCAGCAGACCCGTGGACGACCCGGACAGGTCTTAGGGTCGGGTCCTAGGCTGCGCGGGCTCCGGGCCGAAAGTGGCTTGGGCCTGTTGTGGTCTGGGCCCTGACATGGGTCTGGACTTGTAGCTGGGGCTGGGTTGGGTCTAAGAAATAGGAATGGGCCGCATTATTTTGGGCCAGACCAGTTTTTTTTAAAAAAGAGAGAATAAATGGAAAAAAATATATAAAATTTGGAAATAGGAATTAAAAGGAAAATAATATTCTGGAAAATAAACAGATATAATTTCGGGAATAATTAGTGTTCTGGGAAATATAAATGTAATAACAATAGAAGAGTAATTAAATTGAGGAGATAATCATGGAAAATAATAATAATGATAATGGTAATTAATAATTTTGGAAAGTACATACTTGTAGAAATAAATATGAAAAAGCGTATTATCAAAGTAGGAATTGTACTAGAATAGTATCCAGGTATAGGTATAAGTATAATATTATTTTAGGCACTGGAATTAAATGGTGAATTATGACGATAATAGAAAATAACCCGGGGGAGTAACCGAGACGAGTCAGTATTTATTTTTCGGTAAACAGTAGTAGCATGACATTGCATATCACTTATGTGTGCATATTATTTGTTTGATATAGGAGTTGATAACGAGCTGATACCTGAGGAGCCGGACTTGGAGTCTGTTGGACAGTTTCATAACTGATAATCGGCTAAGGTGAGGATGGATAACCTTAGATATGTGCCTGTAATACTGTGTTTGTTTTGTTGTTTGATTGAACTGCTGAATTGATTATCGTCTGTTATTTGATTGTTGTGGAATTTGTTGATGCTGTTGTTGGGTAATGAGTAGACTCGTGGATACTGTGTTGAATAGTGCTGAACTGTTAAGCTGTGATTAATTGATGTTATGAGCCTGTTGTTGAGTTCATCTGAGAAATAATCTGGAACAATGAAAAGATGGATAATTGAGAATAGAGTAAAGGAATTGGAATTGATTTTGAGATGATGATATAATTGTCACTTGGAAAGTAGAGGTACGACTAGAAGGTTAGAGACTAGTTCTGTGGTGTCATGGCCTGTTGGTTGGTTGATTGGGATGTTGATCCCGGATTTGTGATATTGGGATGTTGATCCCGGATTTGTGATATTGGGATGTTGATCCCGGATTTATTGTTATTGGGATGTTGATCCCGGATTGTTGGTATTGGGATGTTGATCCCAGATTGTGGTTGGGCCTGGCATCCAGAATTAGTTAATAACCAGGTACGACCCTAGCTTGTCTAGTGACGGGGCCCGGAAGATAAAATTGGTAATAAAAATTATTAAGCATTCTTTTGGTCTTGGCGTAGTAGATTATGGTGGATTTCTTGTGTTGTGATTGTTTGTACTTTCTATTGAGATTGTTGTGTTTACTTCGAAAGTATTACAGTTGAATATATATCTCTGTTTATCCTTTGTCGGTGAGCACTTCGGACTCACCCCTCGCCTGCGAGGTTTCATCCCGTAGGTTTGGTTGCTTCGTAGTTCAGGTACGATGTACGATGGCTGCTGCTTTCTTCTCCACCTTACTCCGGATCCATACACCGTTGCATCTGCATTTAAGTCTTCCGCTGCTGTGTCGAATATGTTGCTATGTTGCTGCTACCCTTTATGCTTGGGTGTTGTTTAATGAGTTATGTTGTTGTTAATACGAGTGGATTGAAAAATGGTCCCCGAGTATGGGTGACGACTGTAACATAGTGTGCTGTTGTATTTGGATTTTATGTGTAGTACTCTACTGCGATGTACTGTCTGATCTGTTAATAAGAATAGTTTCGACACGTGTTTACTGTGTATGGTAAATACGGGTCGGGGCACTTCAGTTTGGTAGCGGAGCAGGCAGTAGGTCATTAGGGACATTACTGTGGTTGTATGACTGTCTGTTTGTGCATAAGATTTGTCACGACATGATATGACATGCATTCATATACATTCTCATATAGGTACGAATGGATCCGGTTGGACAGAATCAGCATACTGGAGGTCACATAGATGATGATCAGGTATCAGTGGATCAACCGCAGCAAGTTGCGAGAGGTCCGGAACACCTTCTGAATATTCCTTTGGGAGACCCTACGCCGATGTTGAACGTGGTAACTCAGATCCTGCGGAGGCAAGAAGCCAGGGATGCACGTATTGATGCTATGGGAGCCCAGGGACAGGAAAATCAGGGGCCAGTTGAGGATCCAGTGTATATGAAGCTGGAGAAGCTTGGGGCAGAGATCTTCACGGTGTCACTACACCACAGGATGCTGATCGATGGCTCAGACAGATAAACAGGGTTATGCTGAAGCTGACATGTCGGGATGACAGGTGGGCCAGATATGCCGCTGCCATGTTCCGGGGAGATGCTGTTGACTGGTGGGAGTCTACCACCAGGGACATGCCGACACCTGTCACTATGCCATAGAACCAATTCATGGAGATGTTCCGAAGGAAGTTTGTATCTGAGGCATACCAGGACCAGCTAAGACGGGAGTTTTTGGGACTACAACAAGGACCGGATCAGACGGTCAACGATTATGAGATCAAGTGCAACCACTTGTCCATCTATGCCAGTGAGTTTGTAGCTACTCCGGAGGCCAGATGTAAACGTTTCTGGGATGGTCTTCGATCGGGTATCCAGATAGTTATGGGGTGCAAGGTCTATGAGACTTACCAGGACATGCTGACAGATGCCCTGAGAGCTGAGATTATTTGGCTGGGCAATGAGAGAGAGCAACAAGAGATCTGTAAGAGGCATGCTGCACAGAGTTCTGGGGGACAAAACAAGAGGTTCCAGACACCAGCGAACCAGTCAGGATATGGACAGAGTCGGTTCATACCAGGGAGTCAGGGACGTGGATGGAACAACAACTACAACAACCGAGGAAGTTCTTAGACTCAGACTAGAGGGATTTCATCCCGGAATGCTCGCCCGAGACCTCCTCTGTCTCAGGTGAGGTGCTATGAGTGTAACGAAGTTGGGCACTACCATTATGATTGTCCCAAGTTGGGAAGATCTGGAGGTTCGGCACCTGTTCAGACGGTGCAAGCTTCAGTTGCCAGTGTACCTAGTGGTTCTGGAGTTGGCCGAGGCCGAGGACGTGGAGCTGTTCCTGCTAGGACCCAGTCAGCCATGAACCAGAGCACTGCAGTGCCGAGAGCATTTGTGATCACCGCTGAGGAGGATCCAGAGAATGCTGATGTCATAGCAGGTACCTTTACAGTTTTTGGTAGTACTGCTTATACTTTGATAGACCTTGGTGCTACGCATTCGTTTATTGCTCAAAGCTTTGCAATACTACGTAACTGTACGGGAGAGGGTTTAACTTGTCCGATGAGGGTTAGGTTACCTGCGGGTATAGTGGTCAGGTTAACCCATGTGTGCAGAGACGTTTCGCTTTCATATGATAGCGAGGTTTTTCTTGCACGGTTGATTGTGATGAACATGAGAGGTTTTGATATCATCTTGGGGGTGGATTGGTTGTCCAAGTACAGTGCTATGGTGAACTGTCGAACCAAGGAAGTGCTGTTGACTTCCGAAGGTGGACATAAGAATTTGTTGACAGGTATTGGGAGAGCTGCTACTACATGTAGTATCTCTGCTAACCAGGATGTTGGGATGAAGCCGTTGGATTCGGATGCTTTGCTGACCCATGTCAAGGGTGAAGAAGTTCAGACTCCGGTTTTGAGAGACATCATAGTTGTGAGGGAGTTTCCAGATGTGTTCCCAGAGGATCTGCCAGGATTGCTACCTGACAGGGAAGTCGAGTCTATCATCGATTTGATGCCAGGAGTGACGCCTATCTCGATGGCACCATATCGGATGGCACCGACAGAACTCCAGGAGTTGAAGAAGCAGTTGGATGAGTTGCTTGAGAAGGGTTTCATCAGACCCAGTACATCACCTTGGGGATCACCAGTCCTCTTTGTGAAGAAGAAAGATGGCAGTTTGCGGATGTGTGTGGACTACCGACAGCTGAATAAGGTGACGGTGAAGAACAAGTACCCGCTTCCCAGGATTGATGACCTCTTTGATCAGCTACAGGGAGCTACAGTGTTTTCTAAGATTGATCTTCGATCTGGCTACCATCAGGTCAAGATTGCAGAGAAGGACATACCGAAGACGGCCTTCCGTACTCGGTATGGGCATTTTGAGTTCACAGTGGTTCCTTTCGGTTTGACCAATGCACCTGCAGTTTTCATGTGCTTGATGCATTTGGTCTTGAACGAGTTCTTGGATAAGTTTGTGGTAGTCTTTATCGACGACATTCTGATATACTCCAAGAGCAGGGAAGAACATGAAGAGCATCTGAGGGTAGTGCTACAGAGGCTGCGAGAGAAGGAGTTGTATGCTAAGTTCAGCAAGTGTGAGTTCTGGCTTGAGGAAGTTGCATTCCTTGGACATGTTGTATCCGGGGATGGGATTAAGGTTGACCCTGCTAAAGTGAAAGCTGTTCTGGAGTGGGAGCCGCCCAAGACGGTACCCGAAGTCAGAAATTTTCTTGGCCTTGCAGGATATTACCGGAGATTCATCGAGGGTTTTTCCTTGATAGCCAGTCCCATGACTACGCTATTGAGGAAAGATCAAGCCTTTGTATGGAGTGATGCCTGCCAGAGGAGTTTTGATGAGCTGAAGAAGAAGTTGACAACAACACCAGTCTTGACAGTACCTAAGCCGAGAGTGGAGTATGTGTTGTTTTGTGATGCTTCAGGTCTTGGTTTGGGAGCAGTTCTGATGCAAGAAGGCCGAGTGATTGCCTATGCTTCGAGACAGTTGAGACCGCATGAGAAGAACTACCCGACACACGATCTGGAGATGGCCGCAGTGATTCTTGCTTTGAAGATTTGGCGACATTATCTGTTTAGAGAGAGATGTCGGATCTTCACAGATCATAAGCGTCTCAAGTACATCATGACTCAGAAGGAACTTAACCTGCGACAACGACGTTGGGTTGAGTTGCTGAATGATTATGATTGTACTATTGAGTATCATCCTGGAAAAGCTAATGTTGTAGCAGATGCTTTGAGTCGGAGACAGCCAGAAGATGCTTCCACGACCTACTCGATGTCCTCACTCATCAAGTTAAGGAAGATGAGAGGCTGGATTGTGGAATTGCAAGAAGGAGATCCTGACTTGATCAAGCTGAAGGAAGCAGTCCGTAGTGGGAAAGAAGACAAGTTTCGCATAGTTGAGGATAGTGCATTGATGCTGGGGAAACGTTTATGTGTACTCAGTGTTGGTGATCTACGCAGTCAGATTTTAGAAGAAGGACATATGACACCGTATGCTATGCATCCTGGAAGCACCAAGATGTACCAGAATTTGAGGAGTCATTTCTGGTAGCCACGTATGAAGAAGGATGTAGCCGAGTATGTGGCTAAGTGTATCACTTCTCAGCAAGTGAAAGCCGAGCATCAGGCTCCAGCAAAGAAGATGAGATCGTTGTCAGTGCCAGAGTAGAAATGGGAGATGATCACTATGGATTTTGTGGTTGGATTACCGTTGACCCGGAGACAGCATGATGCCATCTGGGTTATCGTTGATCGACTTACAAAATTAGCTCATTTTCTCCCCATCCGACAGACGGATACTTTGGATAAGTTGGCGAAGCAGTATGTTGCAGAGGTCGTGAGACTTCATGGGATTCCTAAGTCCATAGTCTCAGACAGGGATCCGAGATTCACATCACGGTTCTGGAGGAGTCTGCAGGCAGCTTTGGGGACGAAGCTGAGTTTCAGTACTGCTTTTCATCCTCAGACAGACGGGCAGTCAGAGAGGACCATTCAGACACTGAAGGATATGTTAAGGGCTTGTGCCCTTAATTTCAATGGGATTTGGGATCAGTATTTGTCCTTAGCGGAGTTCGCCTACAACAACAGTTTTCATTCCAGCATTGGCATGCCACCGTTTGGGGCTCTTTACGGAAGGAAATGCCGAAGTCCAGTTTGTTGGGATGAAGAAGGTCTCCGTTTGATTCTGGGACCAGATTTGGTTAAGCAGACTGTTGACAAGATTCAGGTAGTTAAGCAGAGTATGAGAGCAGCATAGGACCGACAGAAAAGTTATGCTGATAAGCATCGACGGGAGATGGAGTACCAAGTGGGAGAACGAGTTTTCCTCCAAGTTGCACCTTGGAAAGGTGTTATCGGATTCGGGAAGAGAGGGAAACTAAGTCCCACCGTAACAGCCCGGGTAAAATTTTTTATTTTTACCGGGATTGTAGAAGTCTTTTTACCGTGATTTACTGTTGAATTAATCTTGGGTAATAATTCAAGGTAAATCGGGAGTCGTTTTTTGAAACCGAGGGCTTTCCCGCGCTCGTGATTTTTCCGTGGATTTTTCGGGCCTAAGTTTGTATTTTTCGGGTCCCGAAATTCTCAGAAAAATCACACCGGAAAATAACTAAGGGGGTATCAGTTATTTTCTGGTCCGGATCGGACCCGCCTGCATTATTGTTATCACATGATTAATAGTAATTTTCCGTTATAAAAAGAAGAAGAAGAAGGCAGCAGGAGAAGAAAGGAAGAAGAGAAAAGAAAAAAAAAAAGAGAGAGGAGAAGAGAAAAAAAGAGAGAAAAAAAAAACAGAGAGAAAAAAAAAGAAAAAAACAGAAAAAAATATATAGAAAAAAGAAAAACAGAAATAGAGAGGGAGTGGAAAAAAAGAAAGAAAGAAAAAAAAAACGGTGAACAGTCGTCACCTTCGCCGCCCCACTGCCACTGTATACGAGACGGAGTTCCGGCCGTTTTCTCGCTGCACCACCGCCACCATCGCCATCGCCGGGCCGACGCGACCTCGACGTCGTCGCCTCCTCCCGTCCCCGCTGCGAGACGCGCCGTCAGTGGCCTTTGACCCGTCGGCAGACCCGCGGATCTGCTTCTTCCGCGCCTGCCGCCTCACGCCGACGACGCAGCGCCGCCGTTCCACCGCCCCTGGAGACGCCATCGACCGCCGCTGCTGTGGATGTGCTCGCCCTTCCTGCCGCGCTCGCTGCCGTCGTCCCCAGCCGCTGCAACCCGGAGGTAAGACCCGGTTTTGCAAAGGTCCGTTTCGTGAAAACGGGTCGCGGGCTGTGAATAGTGGGCTGGGTTTGATTTGGGCTTGAGCGTGGGCCGGACTGTGCTGCTGGGCTCTGCACGGGCCTGGGCTTGGCACTGTGCAGGGTCTGGGCCGGCACTGTTCATGGCCCAGCCCGATTTAATTAAAAAAAACAATATATTTATATGTATTTATTTATATTTTGGAAATTAATTTTGGAAAAAAATATATATTTACTTTGAAAAAATTATGGTCAATTTAATTCTGGTATTTTTAGAAAAATATAAATATATTTACTTTGATAAATAATTAAGTTATGTTTTAGGAAACTAATATTAATTGGAAAAAAATATATAAATGCCATAAAAATAATTCTTGGAAATCTTATATACACATATTATTTTTCCTGGAAAATTGTGGTTGTGGAAATTATATATATATATATGTATTTTGAAAATTAAAGGTAATTATATTTTGTGTTGTAAAATATTATTATGTATATTTAGAAAAAGATAAATACTATATAAATGTTTTCTGAAAATTATAAATAGGTTATTATTTTTCTGGAAAAATTATGGTGATTATAATTTTGGAAGTTATAATTATTTTATGAAAATATTTTAAGAGTTTTAATTAAAGTATGGTACCGAAATTATATTCGGATATACGTACGGTAAAATATTTTCAGTAAATGGAAATAATAAAGGATAAGAACCGGGATGGGTTATTACGCAGTTTGGCATCATAGTATACTGATTATGTGCATTTATGTGAGTGTATATTGTTTTGTGGTATAGGTTTGGATATCGGGCAGTTTCCCGAGGAGCCGGCGTCGGACAGGTCATTATTTCCGGAGTTGAGTAATCGGCCAAGGTGAGGATGGATTTCCTTCAATATGTGCCTGTATTACTCGGTTATTGTGTTTGTTGATTATTGCATTGTTGGTTGCTACATTTGTGTTATGTTTCGGGATGCTTATCCCATGGTCTTGATTGTTGTCGGGATGTTTATCCCATGTTGGTTTAGGATGTGTATCCTTGCGTCTTTTTGGTTTAAGAATAATGGGTTAATTAATAATAAATTGTGACAAGGATGTCGATCCTTGGTATTTTGGATGGGATGTCTATCCCAGTGATTTGATTAGGGATGTTGATCCCTGAGATATGATTTTGGTTGATGATAATATAATTGTCGCGTGGTAAGTAGAGGTACGATCGGATGGTTTGAGACTGTTTTGTGGTGGCCATGATCTGAGTTACTTGTGATGGGCATGTTGATGCCGGTTTGATTGGGATGTTGATCCCTGAGTTTGATATTGGGATGTTGATCCCGGGTTCTTTTTGATCTGGCACCAGGAACAGGTTGATAACCTGGTACGACCCTAGCTTATCCGTGACGGGGCCCGGAAAGATAAAATTGGAAAATGGATTTTATTTGAGTCTTTTGGTCTTGGACCGATTTTGGGTCGAGTCATTGTTTTGATCAGTTTGGCTGTTTAGCCCGTGTTTGACTTGAGTAGTTATAGTTGCATATTGATTGTCTTTCCATCGTCGGTGAGCACTTCGGACTCACCCCTCACCTGCGGGCTTTCATCCCGTAGGATGAGTTATTTGTTGTACAGGTTTGGTGCATTCCAGACAGGCTGCGGCGTTATCCCTTGGACAGGGCTCGAATCCATAGTTTGCATCAGTGTCGCATACAGTGCTTATGTGAGTTTTATAAGTCTTCCGCTGTGCATTGTTTTCGCTATTATTGGGCCATTGGGCCGGTTTTGTTATTTATGATGTTTATTATTTTGGGCCGTTGGGCCCGAGTTATTGTTGTATACACTGTATGCTGGGTTTTGTTGGGTTGGGTTGTTACAGTTCCAGCACGTGTTTACTGTGTACGGTAAATACGGGTCGGGGCGTTTCACCCAGGAACATCGGACCATATGAGATTGTGGAAAGGGTTGGACCCTTGGCGTACAGACTATCTTTACCGGAGGAGTTGTCACGGATTCATGATGTGTTCCATGTTTCCATGTTGAGGAGGTACAGATCTGATCCGAGTCATGTGGTTACTACAGCAGACGTTGAGGTCGCAGAGGATCTTATGTATACAGAAATGCCGGAGCAGATTCTTGCCCGAGAGGTCAGACAGTTGAGGAATCGAGTCATTCCTATGGTAAAGGTTAAGTGGAGCAAGCACTCTGTGAACGAGTCTACATGGGAAGTTGAGGAGCACATGCGCTCTCAGTATCCGCACCTGTTCACATCACCGGAGTGAATTTCGGGGACGAAATTCTTTTTAAGGTGGGTAGGCTGTAACAGCCCGGGTAATTTTTACGTTTTTACCGGTACCGTAAAAATTTATTTTACAGTCTTTTACCATCAAAATTAATCTTGGGTAATTAGTTAATGGTAATTTATGCATCGGATTCCAAAACCGAGCCTTGTCCCACGCTCGGAATTTTTCTGCGGATTTTCCGGGCCAAGTTGGAATTTTTCGGGTCCAGGAATCTTCAGAAAAGTCAGGATTAACCCCGAGTTATCGGACCAGAAATTAAGTCAAGGGGGTACAATAGTTATTTGCTGGTCCGGACGGAACCCGCTTCACATGCTGCACAGTATTGCAGCAGTCGCCACCACTGTGCTGCATTGAGTGCTATCCGTGAACCACCAGTAAATTGCCCGTGACTAGCCTTGTCTGCACTGCGTCTTAATTCTTTTTCCTTCCTGCTTAGTACCACCATCAACACTTCAACTCACCTGCAACGCTCATCCTTCTCCTGCAAAAACATACTGACCAGAACCATACTTTCCTTCTTCTCAAAACCAAACCAAAAGAAAAGAAAAAAAAAAAACAACAAACACATACACCACCCAGGAAACGCCACTGTTTCCCTACCCCCTTCTTCTTTCTTTTTTTTTTTTTCGTTTTTCCTTTCTTTTCCACCGGGAGCCACCGACCGCCACCACCTTATCGCTACCACCTGCACCTCCCCTCCTTTCCCACGCGCGTCGTCCTCCTCTCCCTGCCGGTCACCACCATCGACGCCTCTGCTCTGCTGCGAACCGCCGCCGCCCGAGCGAGGACCCGAGCCCACAGCCATGCCGACGCTTGGACTCGTGTCTGCCGACACCGTTGCCGTCACGCCCTTCCCCGCCGCGCGCCGCTCTTGCCTCACCGCCCTGCTCGACCTCCTCCCACCTCGCGCCGCCGTGTTGCCGACAGCCTCGCCACTAGTTGCGCCGCCGACCGCGTGCCCAAGGTGAGCAGCAGACCCGTGGACGACCCGGACAGGTCTCAGGGTCGGGTCCTAGGCTGCGCGGGCTCCGGGCCGAAAGTGGCTTGGGCCTGTTGTGGTCTGGGCCCTGACATGGGTCTGGACTTGTAGCTGGGGCTGGGTTGGGTCTAAGAAATAGGAATGGGCCGCATTATTTTGGGCCAGACCAGTTTTTTTTAAAAAAGAGAGAATAAATGGAAAAAAATATATAAAATTTGGAAATAGGAATTAAAAGGAAAATAATATTCTGGAAAATAAACAGATATAATTTCGAGAATAATTAGTGTTCTGGGAAATATAAATGTAATAACAATAGAAGAGTAATTAAATTGAGGAGATAATCATGGAAAATAATAATAATGATAATGGTAATTAATAATTTTGAAAAGTACATACTTGTAGAAATAAATATGAAAAAGCGTATTATCAAAGTAGGAATTGTACTAGAATAGTATCCGGGTATAGGTATAAGTATAATATTATTTTAGGCACTGGAATTAAATGGTGAATTATGACGATAATAGAAATTAACCCGGGGGAGTAACCGAGACGAGTCAGCATTTATTTTTTGGTAAACAGTAGTAGCATGACATTGCATATCACTTATGTGTGCATATTATTTGTTTGATATAGGAGTTGATAACGAGCTGATACCTGAGGAGCCGGACTTGGAGTCTGTTGGACAGTTTCATAACTGATAATCGGCTAAGGTGAGGATGGATAACCTTAGATATGTGCCTGTAATACTGTGTTTGTTTTGTTGTTTGATTGAACTGCTGAATTGATTATCGTCTGTTATTTGATTGTTGTGGAATTTGTTGATGCTGTTGTTGGGTAATGATTAGACTCGTGGATACTGTGTTGAATAGTGCTGAACTGTTAAGCTGTGATTAATTGATGTTATGAGCCTGTTGTTGAGTTGATCTGAGAAATATTCTGGAACAATGAAAAGATGGATAATTGAGAATAGAGTAAAGGAATTGGAATTGATTTTGAGATGATGATATAATTGTCACTTGGAAAGTAGAGGTACGACTAGAAGGTTAGAGACTAGTTCTGTGGTGTCATGGCCGGTTGGTTGGTTGATTGGGATGTTGATCCCGGATTTGTGATATTGGGATGTTGATCCCGGATTTATTGTTATTGGGATGTTGATCCCGGATTGTTGGTATTGGGATGTTGATCCCGAATTGTGGTTGGGCCTGGCATCCAGAATTAGTTAATAACCAGGTACGACCCTAGCTTGTCCAGTGACGGGGCCCGGAAGATAAAATTGGTAATAAAAATTATTAAGCATTCTTTTGGTCTTGGCATAGTAGATTATGGTGGATTTCTTGTGTTGTGATTGTTTGTACTTTCTATTGAGATTGTTGTGTTTACTTCGAAAGTATTACAGTTGAATATATATCTCTGTTTATCCTTCATCGGTGAGCACTTCGGACTCACCCCTCGCTTGCGGGGTTTCATTCCGTAGGTTTGGTTGCTTCGTAGTTCAGGTACGATGTACGATGGCTGCTGCTTTCTTCTCCACCTGACTCCGGATCCATACACCGCTGCATCTGCATTTAAGTCTTCCGCTACTGTGTCGAATATGTTGCTATGTTGCTGCTATCCTTTATGCTTGGGTGTTGTCTAATGAGTTATGTTGTTGTTAATACGAGTAGATTGAATAATGGTCCCCGAGTATGGGTGACGGCTGTAACATAGTGTGCTGTTGTATTTGGATTTTATGTGTAGTACTCTACTGCGATGTACTGCCTGATCTGTTAATAAGAATAGTTTCGGCACGTGTTTACTGTGTATGGTAAATACGGGTCGGGGCGCTTCCGATGCCAACCCCAAATAGAAGTTACATGCAGTAACTTAGAAGAGAAGATTGCCAAGAAAGTGACAACTTGATTCTGACGCGATGACATAAATAAGTATTTTAATTTTAAAATAATTTTAAATTACCAAAACATTTGTATATACTCAAATTCTTCTTATCAATAAGAAAATTATAGTATCTCTAAATTACACACAGTTAATAAGCCTTAAAAATCTATATATCCATTACTCAGCCACTTCTTCCAGCCCCAAGGGCAATATTGACATTACTGCATTTAGTCAGCTAACCAAACGTAATTCAGTACAACAGTCCTACTCATTGTCCACCAAACCAAACGCTACATTGGACGGCACAATTGTCCAGTCCAGTCCCGTTCCGTGAACCAAACACACCATTAGTTCTCCTTGAGAGAGTATTTTGTTCTTCCCATTGGCAAAGTCAAGCTTTTCGGTATGCAAATCACATATGAGAGATTCAAATTTAATAATTTTTTGCTTCTATGATTTATATTTCTTGGAAGGTGGAAGGAAGCATTATGGTGAAGGTTTAATATCCGAGCGGAACCTCTTGAGTTTTTTTCAACCTGTTCGGAGTTATTTCTTCTTGTAGCAGACTCTCTTTGCGAGAGTTATTAGCTTTGATTGAAGAGTGACGTTGAGCTTAGCCTATAGGAGTAACTTTTCGTTTCAAAAGTTGTTTAGATGGTACATCCTATCACAGACATAACCCATTTTTGTGAAGAAGATTAATAACTTCTTCTCCCGACAAACCATCGCGGCGACACTCGTAACTACAAAATCCTTCCTTGCAGATTTGCTCTGCACAAATTTTTGCATCGATACTGACGTTAGACCTGTTAATTTATATTATGTGTCACGTTTGTAATTAGGCTATTGTATTACTTACTGTTTGGTATAATTTTCCAAATTTCCCTTTCCTTAAGGTGTCAAATTTGTTAAAAAAAAGGTGTCAAATTTGTTTATTAAAATTTATGAAAATGGGAAAACACCAAGCACAGATTGGGGCACAGGGGATTATTTGACTTGTCTAGGAAGAACAAACCTAACAAAGCCGACCGAAACTAGGCTGGCAGGTTGGCTGTCCAAAAAACCGCATTATTATAGTAAATCTGAAACGCGGGGCTGTCAGGAGGATATCTTTTTCGTCACTAATAATTAAAAGACTTTAACTACTTGTTCTTCACATTCACATGAGAGCTGTCTTCACGGTCTGTCACTAGCTGTCCCCTCCCCACGCCTTTCTCTCTCCTACTTTCCTTTCTCTTCCATCCTCACCAAAAATACAGCTATAGAAAAGGAAAAAAAAATTCAAAAACCTAAATTCCCCCGATAAAATAAAATAAAATAGAAAAAAAATAGGGGGAATTTTTCCCCGAAGACGGAGGGGGGGTAAAAAAGAACCCTAATTAAGACCTGGGTTTTTAATAATAATAATAATAATTATTATTATTATTTTCTTTGTTAAAAACCCGGTCTTCAGCTCTCCCCCCCTTCTTCCTTCTTCTCCTTCAAGGTCAAGCAACGAATTTAGCCGTTGATTCTGGGTTTCTGATTTCTTTCTTGATACCCCCAACCCCACAACGGGATAAAGCAAAAAAAGGGTTCCTCTTCTTCTTCTTCTTCTTCTTCTTTGAGCTTCTTCTTCCGAATCTTCCACAATGAACGACCTTTTATCGGTAAATTATATTCTTTTACTTTTGGCTTTTTTTTTGTTAGATTGTGTTCTTTTTGATGTAAACCTTCTTGTTTGTTTGTGTCGCTTGTTTTTGCTTGGGCCGATTGTCTTATTGGGTTTTTGTCTTGATCTTACTTGTTTCGGACTGTGATAGCTGTGCTGGTTGGTTAGATTTTAATGTAGCTGCATTGTTTCTATCGGATCCGTTGGTCTACAATTTTAAACTTTTACATTTGGTTGCTGAGTAAGAGGAGGGAAAACAAGGGAATTGAAAGCTTTTCGCGTCGTGGGTGTTCACTGTTTGGGGCATTCTACAGAATTATGAAGTCAGATGGGAGGAAACAAGTTGCTATGTATCGGTGCATCAGATTGAATTTTTGCTTTAATTTCCTAATCCAGTCTTCATTCAGTTCATGGAGATCTCGAGATTTTCTTCCCTCCTTTCCTTTCAAATCAGGAGTTCTTCTGACGCTAATCACTAGAGCATTATCTTCACTAGAGCATTATCTCTCTTCTTCCTTACAGTGTTGTCAGCTTTGCCATTTGAACTTGGCTTAATGTTTGCGAGTCAAGCTTTCTGATTAAAATTGTTACAGATTTTTTTTGATATTTCTGTTATCATATTTGCATATATGAGAAACTGTTTGCGTTTAATGTTGGTGCTATTCTTTTCTCCTTTCTAATATCCTCCTACATTATCTTGAAATTTAAATATACGCTAATCTTTTTGGCATTCTTATCTTCGTTGACTGTTGTTATACTCTGATTTGCACAGAAGTCTTTTGCGGGTGATGTTTACTAGTTAACTGTGGCTAGGTCCACCTGAGACTTCTGGGTTAATAGACCTAATGAGTTGATTCAAATTTGCAGGATTCCTTTGAGCTCCCTCGTGGTGAGGGTTCCAGAAGCGGAGACATTGAGATGGGAATGAATTCTGGAGATATGGGGATGGAAACTTTCTTTAAAAAGGTCCTTTAGGATTCTTTCTTCTTTTCACTTTGTTTTTGGTTGTTGTTCACTGTTATAATATATTTTGGTTTCTCTTAGTTCCTCAACTCAATCCTTATTTCCACTCTCAGGTTCAGGAGATTGAGAAACAAATTGAGAAGCTGGATAAGCTACTCAGAAAGCTACAGGTACATCTTCACACCATCCATTCCGTTCTGTATACTCTATTGCAGCTAGCAATGTGACTAGCTTTTTAGCAGTTGGCTTGTATTTGTTTATCCCATGCACATGACTAGTGTCCAAACTGGAGATATCTAAAAGGTTTGACTTAAAGACCAAATGTTTGAGAATCTGTCATAGCAGTTTACTGGTGACCTGACCTTTAGATGGGGAAGTGCCTACAATTTCTTACTTCCAGAAGATTTTTAAGCTTCCCGTATATTAATACTCAGTTTTTCTCTTTGGTTGGATTGAGAACTTGTTCCTTCTCTTGTTATGTTTGGTCTACAGTCAATCCCATAGAATTATCTTGTCATAAGAATATAATCTGCTAATCTATATCAGATTCCGTAAGATGAATTCGTTATCATTCACTGAATGGTTCAAGTCACTGTTTTTTTTCTTGACTGTTTCGTTTCTACATAAACTGAGGTATCATTTTGTAGTTTTCTATCTCCTTAAATCCTCTCATTTTGAGATGACATGAGCTGGCTTAGTGCTTGCCTTTTTTGTATTTCAATACCTGCCATAGTTAGTGGTTGTCGATATTGGGATTTGAATTCATGGAAGCATGCTAAGGGGATGCATTAGAGGATAGATAACAAGTAACTTGAAATTATTGAGAAGACAGTACCGGTTCTTGGAAACAATTATCTTTGTTCCTGAGAATTTTATGGACGCCAACAATTTTTAGCTTGTGAATATGAAATAAGAAAACTATCAGTGTTGTCAATGCTCTTTAATGTCTTAAATTGAATTACGTTATGATTTGTTTTCCGTTTTCCTGGCCAATCCCCTATGTAGGATGCCCACGAGGAGACAAAAGCTGTAACCAAGGCTCCTGCCATGAAAGGTGATGAATGACTTGTATTTTGTTCATACTTTTATGAAGTTGGAGTGTGGGAACTGACATAACATGTATGCTGTACAAGAGGATAGATAAGAACTAAAATGCAAATGAAAAGTTTTCCTCTCTATTACCGATCTTGTGGCAATCAGGTTTTTGTTATGATGGTTGAAAAACTTCAATGGTTTGTCTACTTGTTAAATCAATTGACATATGTATGAAATTGGGTGCCAGAGATTGATTTAAGTAAACTTTAAGTTTCAATAGAGACTCTATTTTGTCTTCAACACTTGAATCTTTCTATATAGCTTAACACTGTGTCCTCGAACCACATTCCACCAACCATAGAAAGTTTTTGTTTTAACAATCCTGTCTTCAGTTTGCTTTGGTTTCATTTGGTTTGTTGTTCAGGATTCACTTTATATTCTATCTGTTCTTGCTTCACGATTATGATTGGTTTGGTTTTGATGTGCAGCAATCAAACAACGAATGGAGAAAGATGTTGATGAAGTTGGAAAGATTGCTCGGTCCGTAAAGTCCAAAATTGAGGAACTTGACAGAGAGGTATGCTTATACTTGCTTTTATTTTTCTAGCTTGCTGTCATTAGGCAGCTCACCTTATCATTTTATGTGGCCTAGAATTTATCAAATAGACAGAAGCCTGGGTGCGGAAAAGGAAGTGGTGTAGACCGATCAAGAACTGCAACTACAGTGTAACTATCCATCTCTTCTTTTTATTCCTTTCCATTCTTCGTTTATACATGTTCACTTTCTTCTCTTTTTCCTCACAGCATCGTTATTTTCCCAAACTTAGATCACACCATTCTTGTAGTTCTGATTGTGGTTTCTTCAGTCAAGCATACTGGCGGAGATGAATTCCTACCTGTTAAAGTTAATCTTTTTGTGGTTGCAATTGATGATGATTGGCATAAAAGCTTTTTTTCCCCAGTAGATTATGCACACACAACACCAACAAAGCCACTATGGCTTGTCCCATGTCGAGGCCATCAATATATGAATAATGTTACTGGGAACAAACAACTAATCTTTAGTCCCTTGTTGGTCATGCCTACACTTCTATTTCACCTTTTATTTGCAAACCCAATCTGGTATGCGTAAGCTAGTCACTGATTTTTTGTAGGACTGCTGTTTTCTTCTCACTTCAGACTCATTGCCTTCTAACCATTATGCCTCATGTTTCATTAATAGCCACTTCGCTGTTTTACTGTTTCATGAAACTAGTTCATGTTTCCTTAATTCCTTTGCATCGAGTTGAGATGTTTCCTGTTAATCCTGTTACTTGTGAAAAAAAGAAAAAAAATAAGTGTTGAAGTTCCTTGATTCCTCTGCTTCTGAGATCCCCAAAATAGGAATACAAAGTTTTCTTATTTTTCTTTTAACACCCATTAATCAGTCCGACACATGCCATATATCACTTTGCTGGAGTTTCTAGATTTACCTTGATGGGAAAGTTTTCCAAATTCTTGGTTAAATGCGGAAGCTTTGATCAGCCAAGTTCTGACTTTATTACTGATATGTAATATGTAGAGCGTTGAAAAAGAAGTTGAAAGACAAGATGACTGAATTTCAGGTAGGTACAGACACATATTCGTATGCCAATGTATATCCATATAAAGGTCTCCACTTTCAGCTGGAACTTTATATTTCATTTATTTCTGCAGACTCTAAGAGAAATCATCCATCAAGAGTATCGCGAGGTTGTTGAGAGACGTGTTTTCACAGGTTTGAACTTTTGCTTGCATCTTCTCAATCTTATAGTGTCTTCTTCTTGGATTCCTGCTATTTTCATGATATGATGCTGATTCTCTATTTCCTGATTTTGCTAACTTTCAGTTACTGGTACCAGAGCAGACGAAGAGGTAAAATTTGTTTTGTTCAGGAGATGAAATTGTGTTTATATCTTTAAAGCGTATCTTTTGACCATTGAATATTGTGCAGACAATTGAGAGATTGATTGATACTGGAGATAGCGAACAAATCTTCCAGAAAGCAATTCAGGAACAAGGGCGTGGCCAGGTATATTTCTTGTTTGTTTTCGTTCATACACTTTTCTCTCTCATGAAAATCTGTTGGAAGGGCAGGTAGATATTCTAAACGATGCGCTGTCCTAGATATTCTGTATTTTCTTTTTATTATTATTATTTTCATTTGTTTCAATCTTCACCCTACCTTGTTTCTGTATTTCGGTTTGCCAAAAAGGATGAGAGCATGTCTTGATGCTTTAGCTACTACAGAATGCTATGTTCGTGATTTTCTCAGAAGATTCTTGGTTGTTTTTCTCCTTCAGTTGTTTAGCGTGGTTTATTTTGTACATTTGTGTTGCAGATAATGGATACTCTTGCTGAAATTCAAGAGCGCCATGATGCAGTTAGAGATTTGGAGAGGAAATTGTTGGACTTGCAACAGGTATATTTTGGGTGTTTCAATTACTGTTTCTATCATTTTGGTGATGAACTGGTCTCATTTGCTATTCCTTTAGTACTTCTATTTTCAGCATACAGTAATGTATGGATCTTTAGGCCAAGTTATAATCTCTTTTTTCAGTCTTAGAGGTTCAAACTGCAAAATGGTTCTTCGCTTTGCTTGAGATTAGCTTTTCTTTTGACTTTGACGAGTGTTAAACTGGAGGCATTGATCCTTCTCTTGGTCTTTGGGCTTTCTTGATACATCTAAGCTACAAGCTGGTTGGTATTATATTGCTCAGGAGTTGAACACTGAGATTTCTTATTCCATTTTGGCAGCAGGAGGGTAGAATTTGGGTATGGGGCCATCTTGACTGTAGGCTGGTGTTTTGGGTTCTCATAGCTCACCTCTAGTTGAGTCATTTGGTACTTAAAAGTATGGAGAGATGGCCATTGAAAGTGGGGATGTATGGGAAAAGTGTTCTTTTGGGAGTTCCATTATGCAGCTTCTGCACCAAGATGACTTGCTCATGTTTTCTGTGTCAAGGCACTATGTATATTAACAACAATGAATTGGAGGGAAAACAAGAAGTTAATGTGAGAGACAGCACAATCTTGAAAACTTTACCTTAATTCACTGTCTTTGCAGGTTTTTCTGGATATGGCAGTTTTGGTAGACGCACAAGGGGACATGCTAGACAACATAGAATCACAGGTGACTGGAATCTTTCCTGTTTGTAATCCAACTCTGAAACATAAAGTACAGATCAATATGTTAATCCCACTTCAGAAATTGTATATTCCATAACAGCATCAAATTATGTCAGTATAATCCCTAAGCAAAGTGGGTTTAATATTTTAGAGATTGTAGTTAATAATGTAGAACAAGATATGGATGCAAGAATTGTTTCTCAGCATCCTTGACCCTCCTTGTGATTTGACATTATACTGGATTTCCTTGTATTCAGGTGTCAAGTGCAGTAGATCACGTCCAGTCAGGGAATACTGCCCTCCAGAAGGCAAAGAGTTTACAGAGGAACTCGAGGAAATGGATGTGCATTGCTATCATTATCCTTCTCATCATTGTTGTAATCATTGTCGTCGCTGTCGTCAAGCCATGGAGTAACGGCAAGGGTGCTTAGCTTCTTTGTTGTTCATATTTTGTATAAAGCGTAAGATGAGTCAGAATTACAAACTTATGAACCCTTCCCGGCACATTTTTTTCCCGATTATTTTGTAGGCCCGGACTTGGATTGTCTCTCCCCCTTCCTATGACAAATTTGTTTGTGCGTGTGCAAAGTTTTTACCAATGTAATGTCATATTCTTTGATATATGTGAAATAAAGCATAAAGAGGGATTGTGTTCTTGTCTACCGCCTAAGATTAAAATGTTATTTACTGCGACAATATTATATCCTCACTTTCTGATGGTGAGAAACATTAGTATAGTTTTGGTTAGTACTGCCGCAATTTGAGGCATTCCCTTGCTTTCCTAATTACACCTTTTGAAGACCGAACACTTTTGGTGTATCACCTGTAATTGTGGGGAAGGAAGTATCACATTTGAGAGAGATGTTTTATATTAGACTAGGGGTACTAGTAGTTGCATACAGCAAGCAGCATAGGTATATCCTACAGTAACCAAATTTAACATGAACCACCCAGAGTATATAAAAACGACAACATGAACCAAGGCCAAATTTTCGAAACCACAGAAGTTAGTGAGTGAGGTGGAAAAGTTTACTGCAGTGATGGTAACATCTATTTCTAAAGGGAAAGAAGAAGTAAGAAAAGGTAATTACACCTTTTAAAGACCGAACACTTGTAATCGTGAAAAAAATGTTGGTTCAGTTGAGGTCAGCCTAGGTGACCATTATGGGTCGAGCTGGCACCGGCCTGTAATCCTTCCACTGCCTAGAGCGGGAAGTTTTCGCTGCTCTGTGAAACCAGCCTCACGCGGTGCCCTCCAATTCAGGGACCAAGTGACCCAAGCCTTAGCACGGGACACATGGCCCACTCTAGGCTTGGAACGGGCAGGCCAGAAGATAGCCAACCCAGACCCGATCTACTGTGCTGACCCAATGTTCCAACACTCCAATGCCCCCACTTGGGTTACAAGCTCACGCTGCTGAGCTCGGCGATGGGTCCTGCTTGCCTACACTCTATAATCAGAAATGAATAACACCTTTTAACCGATGTGGGATTTTCCACTTCAAACATTTCCCTGGGTGCTTCAGACTTCTTCAGTATGGCTTTAGAAATACATGAACATGAAAGCAAAGAAACTACTTCTGTGCTGCCAGATAGATCCAAAGCACACTATATCAAATGGTTTCATGTTCTTCAAATCCCTTGAACAACTGGGTTGCTTGCAAGCACCCAGGAAAGGAGTAAGAGGATTGAAAAAAAAACTCTAATCCATTCTTGCAATTCTGATGAGAAACAAAGAACTAACTAATGAATTCAGTATTGATTCCATTTTCCTTTAACCATACATACACCATTGTCTGCCCAGTTCCCAGTTACAAATTGTCAACTACTTGTTGCACTGTGAAGCTTTATCAGGAGTTGTTATGCTCAATGTGCATGTTCCGACCCCGACTTCAGCCCAAGGACTTATTCTTCATCTCTGAACGAACCAGCGCCTGTATTCAATCTTGCAAAGGTCTATTTGCACAAAATCATACTCAAGCTTATTGATGCAAGCAATGCGACGTGGCAACTGTAAATGAGGCAAATAAGATATATCAAAACATTCTAGGAATATATAGACCTATGGCTGCACAAACAAGCAAGGGAGGGAATTGCTTGGAGATGGAAACAAAAGGTGAAGGGAAAGAACAGATGGCCTGGAACCAAGTATTCATGATGCAGGTCACAAAACATTTTTGCCCCTAGTAGCTTACCACAAAAGGATGAGAATAAATATTAATTGAGCTAGTTGAGAAGGGGAAAGTCAAGGAATCAACCCAGCTTGGAAGCATTCTTACCCTCCTCCTCAACAATTTTTTTACAAGTTCTCCATACATACCAAGGGGCTAACAAATATGCAGATATACGTTTGCCAACCTGGGTTCCCATCAAGTTTTTTTCTGAGACGACTCCTTATTGTCTCATAGTGCAGTTAAGAAATGATGTGATGGCCATTGCTACGGTAGACTCACTAGGATTGATCCTGCATAGGTTGTATCTGTAGGCCCTTAAGGCCTTTCATTCACAATAAATAAATAAAAACAATCAATCCAGTTTCAAACCACAGAATATTAACCCAGCTAATTGAGAAGGGCACACACATCAAAGAATCGACCCAGTGTTAAAGCATAGAATGAGTCCAACTCCAGAACTTAAAAGTCCTCCTGACCTCCCACCAACACACAAATGTGACAGAAATCCCAGCAGTATTCACTTCATCTGCATATCTCTCTGTTAACTTTTAACCATCCCGTTTTACTAAACATTTGGGAAGCTAATATTTTTTCTCATTAGTGTTACTTGTGACGTTCATAATTAATAGATTCTTCTGCATATAATATGTTCAAATTATATATATGATCCCACTTATCTGCTCTTTTACTATGTGACTTGACCAGCCACAATGAAGAGCTAGTTACTCCGTCATAAAATGATCCTTATTAAGTCAAATTAAAGCACAATAGATCCATTAACAAAATGGAGATGCCTCAACTAACTGCAGCATACGCACCCTGTCAACGTTCATTCCGCAACTGTGGTTATGAGAATAGCATAACAAAATTTCCAAACATGAAACAGTAACAAAAAAATAGTTTCCTAATCACTGATTTCCTTTGAAAGAACTTTACACTCTCGACAAGTCATGTTTACAAGCAACTGAAACTATTGAAAGATCTTTAAATGAAAAATGGACCACAAGCTGTCTGATACAAACAATTCCACACATCAGCTTCCCAGCTTTTAACGTTTCTTAGAAGGGGCTCCACAGTTTCACGTATAAGTGGAAACTGCTTGCTCTGACAGCACATATTCTAACTGCTCTGCTGCTCAAAATGTTTGTTGTATGGACGTATACAGGTATTTTTGTTTTCTGTAACTGCAGGATTCCTTAAATCTATTCCGAAAGAATGAATCTGAATACTTATTCCCCTCGAAAATTGAGTTGGAACTGAAACAAAAAATTGGCCTTCGACTGTGTTACCATCTCTCGCCAAACTGCTGAACCCAGAAAATACTGCAAGAAAGAGAACCCAGCTTCATGGAAAACCCCAAAATCCTTTTCTTGTCAATCCAGTTCTAGTCATTAGCATCCCACTCTTCATCTTGTTCAATGGTTTGTTGAGTCAGACTACTTTTACTGCCACTTTCATCAGATTCTTGCTGTTCAATCGCATCATCTTGGTAATCCAAGTCACTGCTATCGCTTTTAACTCCAGCTCCAGTCGACCAAGATGGATAACCTACCTTACCACGCTGCATCCATTTAGGGCACTCATCCTCCCCTCCATAAAGAAATCGCCCATCTTTGCTTGTCAACTGATTTGAAACCTCAGCAGGAGAAATTCTACAAGAGCATTCGGGGAGTGGATGTGATAGGAAAGAGATGGGCTTCGACATAAGGGATTGTCTGATAAGGCCATGCTCAACCAAGCTTTTATTAAGGTGTTCCCTTACTGCAACTGTCCAGTTATGCTTGGGATAGTACAAGTTATCACGGGTAACATTGAAAAATTCTGCAAGAATTTTCCTGTTTAAAGAATCAGTTTGTGTCAGAGAGAATAGAAGATACAGGTATTGCAAGGACAGAGTGTACAGGATCACAAAATGGAGTAGATCAAACCAGCAAAAGGCATATATACATATGTCAACTATATGAAGACTGAGATGGCTGGAAGCAAATCTGTTTTACTATGTTTGAACAACAAATGCACATAAGAAAATACTACGCTCGAATACACTGAAGATTACGGGCTTGTTACTGTTTAGAAGCAATATAGCTTAAGATGCAGTGAATCAAAATGCATAACTCCCAGGAAGTCAAGACCAGCATGGATGGGCACATGAATACATGTAAATATCCCATATGGTGAGAGTGGTATATCTAATGAATTCTTTGATAATCATGATCTTCCCCTTTGTGTTACATCACCACATAGTAAAACCAGGATAGCATCAGGAAGGGTCTCAGGATTAATGGAGATCCAGCTCCGGTCTATCTAACAAGTAAAATTATCTGGATATATGAACTTTCCGACATGAGCAAACAAAAAGCACATACAGTATGACAATAATACATTAAAAATCTGACAGGACTGATGTTGATATATGGATATTCTCCATGGTTTCCTTCTATTGAAAACTTTGCGGAATCCAAATGGTGAAGTTTCACATATTGATGTGTTGCATTTTTCAATTACCCAGAAGTTTATGATAGTTGTTCCATGTCTATCTTACCTGTCAGGTCGATACGTTCTCAGGGAAGCTCCCTCATAGAGCCGCTGCCCCATGACCAAGCTAGAGAAATCTGGCCAGCCACTGCCATCATTATGGAAACCAGGAAAGAATGAATCTGCTTCTACAGAAACAATATAATCAAGAGCATCCCACAGCAGCCTGTGCGCCTTTAATCTCAGATCCTTTGGTGAAGGATCTGGTTCTGTGTCAGTCTCAGTAATCCAACCATACCAACCTTCTTTCTCATGTTGATATATAGGTCTGACTGGAGGTGGAGGAAGAGGCCGTGGGCGGGGACCTGCTTTGTTCCATTCTTCTCTTAGCTGTTTCTCACTTTTAGCAGGAGGTGGTCGAAATGGATCTATGGAAAGAGGACTTTCTGGACCAGCCAAGTCATTGAGTTCTTGCTTGCTGCATAGCGAAGTACGATCAACTACATTTGAGAACATGGCACGCAGGGGAATCAGAACACGTTGGCCACCAAAAGTTTCTGAACCTGCCACATATATGATTGTTTTGGTAGGGTAGCCCATTGCACGAAGAAGAAGTCCAACCTGAAAAAGTTCGAGAAGCAAAATTAAAAATGCAGTTTCAACAAGTTCCCTTTCCCAGAAAACCTATCACAGCAGAAGAAAAAAAGTATTTTCTCTGATAAACTAAAGCAAAAGCTTTGGCAGAAAATATAAAGGAAGAAGCAGTTTCAAGATTGGAAAAATAGAAAGCACTGCATGAAGTTGCCAACCACAAGAAACTCATTACATTCTTGCATGATATTGATCTAAGCAAAGATCTTGTGGCATTACTAATTTGGTAGACAAATTTAGCATGAGCGAAATCACTATTGAAATTACTCAACCACAACAAAATCAGTCTTCTACAGAATTACTGAAAATGGCCACTTGTCAATAGGGTCTTCACAAACTTGTTAATAATGGGAACGATTCCATATCCAGAACTCATGCAGCTCAAGAAATTGGCCAAAATCTTCCTACTTGCACCAGGAAGCTGGAAAAAATCCAGGGCCAGTGAGTATTTTTCCTATCAGATCCCCATGTCAGCCCAGCAGCATATGGCAAGTTAATTTCACATAATCATAATTTACTCTACTTGTGCGCAGACCATAGTTGGATTCATGGAGCACAACCAATATCCAGATAATAATACCAGCCATGAAAACAAAGGGTTTATGAATACACAATAAGAAGTCTTAGTTTATTTGTACCTCTTCTGGCATGAGAGGGCATGACCCATTTCCTCTGCGCAACCGTGAGTCAATGTTTAATTCTTCCTTTACAACCCCTCGCTTGATCAGCTGTGCTCTTCGATACTGTATGAGCTCAGTGTGAACATCCTAGAAGTACCACGGCCAATGATAAGTCAGAAAATAAGAAAGATGCTTATGGTAAGGCTACAAACTCTCATAAGATTTCACTAATGGAGTGTTCTTGTAAATTTAGATGGGAATTAGTTGGCAAAATAGAAAGGCGAACTTAACTATATAGATGCTACTCAGACTAAAAAATGGACGTATTAATTCTGAAAAGGGTATGGAGAAGAAAAGGATTCAAAAGCTAACCTGGAAAAGTTCTGCACAACCATGATAAGCCAGGGTGTCTCTTACTAAGCCAGGATGATAAGCAAGAAAAGGTTGACCCCATGCTCGTAACCTGTTCATAACAAATTGAGAAGCAAAGTCAAGCAACAGGCAAATGAAGAATTTTTAAAACAATTGAACATAGTATAAAATAGTTGTTGCTCTTGCTCTCTGCAAAACCGCGTATTAATCACAGGCAGCTACATATTGCAAGCCAAGGTCTCATTGTTTCAACACATATGATTCCAGTAGTCCTCATAAAATATTAGACCATTTGAGCAACAAAATCTACCTCTCAACCATGTGGCGACCAAGCTTCTGAATTTCTGGTCGAAATTGGAGAGCATGGAAGGCAACACGACATCTTAGCCTCTGGAACTCAGACATGCTAGGTGGAAGAATCGACTGAGAGATGCAGCAAGCAACGAAAAACATCATTAGAATAACAAATTCAGACAATAATTCTCAATTTCATGGCCCTATCCTAATAAAACCACCATATTGGTGAAAATGTCAGCCTTCACAAATGTAAAATATGATACGTCAATGGTATAGAAAAAGTGGAAAAGCAGATATACAGCACCAAACAGTAGCTACAGACTAATTGAAACAACAGTGAGGCAGCATTTCCATTAGATAAAAATTGGGAACAACGCTCTCAAAATTCAGTCCACAACACAACATCCTAAAGTGGCAGCCTTTGAAATGGTGATACCCTCTATCTAAACAAATTGAGGTAATAGGCTTCCAAAACCCACTTAAAGGAGTAGAGAACCCTGTCCTTGATTTGGACCATCATCATCAATGAGAGCAGTTTTCCAATGCAGGTATAAACATAGCAGGATGTTTCATGAAATTGGATTTCCCATATCATATATGTGGAAGTAATGTCATATTACCATACCCAGTATAAACGAATTTTCAAGTCAATGCTGGTGCCAAAAGAAGGAAAGTTATTGGAAAGACAATTAACAAAGAGTGTCCCAAATGATGTGGGTACTTCACCCAAATATGCGGCTAAGATAATGATTAGAGAATAGAGAAACAGCTAGTTAAGCAGCAAAGCAAGCGCAAATTCTATGCTGTATTTTACATTTTGTTTAGCAGTTGCACCATGCAATATGCTATAACTCATGGTTGCAAAACACAGCAAACAACAATCATAAGTGAACTATCAATATTCAAGTCCAACAAAACAAATACCCAATCAAACCTGAACGATAAGAAAATCATATGGCTCCTAGTTAGAGGGAGACTTGTGCTTTTTCAAAAAGACAGCAATGCTAGTTCGACTCGAACTTTAATTTCTTATGGTAAAAGGTACCTGTAAGCATCCGCCATCAGCAATAACTAGTCCAACAACCCTGGACTTCTTTAATTTGGGCAGTATTTCTGTGATATAAAAGTTTGGGGAAGCAGCACTTTTTGGCTTAAATGTAGGGAACTCATTCCTTCGCCTAGCTGCCTTCAAATGTTCTGGCAAGGTCTTCACTATAATTACATCACTCTTGAGCGAAGCTACAAACTGCTCTTCATCATAGAGGTAGGAAAAACTTTTGAACTTGTCGCTGCATGAAATACATGAAGACATATGAATGTCTAATGTTTATTAACATAAGAGAATTGGCAGTGATAGAAAGCAAGAGAAACTGGCCACAGCAAGATACCTAATGCCTTTCGAGCGAAGAGTGTCTTGAATCTCTGGAATGACAAGAGTAGCATTTAGAAGCCGGGATATGGTGACAAGATCACATATCTAGAAAATTAACAAAAATGTTACGGATTCACACGAAAAAAAAAAAAAAAGCAATTCAGGGTGCCTATCATACATAAAAAGAGTCATACCGAAGATCTTATCTTCTCAAACCCTCCAAAAATTTTAGCATAAATATAGCCATTGTTCTTTTCATTCGGAACTGAACAAAAGAAACAAAACAAAAAAAGAAAAAAGGTTAGAAGAACTCAGATATGATCCAACAAAGGAAAAGATAGAAACAAAGAGATTTATGCAAAAGCGAGAGTATAGGTGTACAGATGCTTGAAATGAACTCCACTACCTCACTCTTATCACAGCGCCAGATTAGCAACAAATAACTGCTACGTTATGATTGAATCAAATACTTGATGCATCACCGATATATTTATTATATTGTTGAAATCATGTTACATCAATAAAAGAGGTGCAGAGCAACATGTATACCTGGGTAGTTGGTTCTAGGATTGGCATATGGCTGCAATGAATCTAGTTCGTTCAACAGACCCCATAACTTCTTGTTCCTATTGACTACAACAGTCTGCAATATTCACAACCACGAACCCAAATCAGAAAAACAGAAAACACGAGGAAAGAATGGAGCTTTAGAGAAGAAATAAGAGGGGGAAGGGGACCTGGGTGCCGGGGAGTGAGGAAGAAGAGAAATCAAGGCCAATGGCGGGGACAACATTATACTGGACCAAATTGGGAGTGGAGTACTTGGTTATGGAGAGGTGAATCAGGAGAGAGACGGTGGACAAAATGAGCACCAACAGAGCTATCCATTTTATCCTGGATTTGAACACCATCTTCCTCACTCATCACCACTACCCTCCACACACGATGATGATGATGATGATGATGATGATGATATTAGTCAAAAGCCCCTAATCTGTGGGATTCGAGAGGACCCCCAAAAACCCAAATCTCGAATTTACCAAGATAACCCCAAGAACCCAAATCTATCTTTGGATTTGAAATCTAACGAGCACGCAAAGGAGGGCTCAAGAGGGAAGGAAGGAGGTCCCCTTTTCGCCGGGAGCGTGTTTTCACGTGCTTCGCGATGGGTTTTTTTTCTTTCTTTTTCTATTTTTTTTTTTTTTTGGGGTGGGGGGTAGGAGCTCGAAAACAAATCTGAAAATGAAAAGAAACAAACAAACAAATCAAGCAAACGAAAAAGAAGGTTCGATAGCTCTATCGATCTCTCTCTCTCTCTCTGTGAGTGTGTGTGTGTGTTGGGTTAAACAATAAACAGAGGGAGTGAAGTACCTGACGTAGTGTGCGTCAGTTTTGTTGGTTGGGTTTTTGTTTTTGTTTTTGTTTGGGTTTCTTTCCACTCTCACTCTTTCCTTTTCTTATTTCTTTTATGATCTTCTGGTAGGGAGAAAAAGAAAACCCGAAATGGCCAAGGGATGGGACAAGGTCGGTGACCCTCGTCAATAGCATAAAATTAAATTAAAAAAAAAATGATGGATGGTATAACTAATTATTGTATTGCATAGGTGTCTTATTTATTTTCTATAAAAACAATTAGGATACTCGTTCAAAAAAAAAAAAGAACAATTAGGATACCGATGCAATACTTAGTTGCAATCAAATTAAAAATATTTCGTGTTATCCAATAATTAGTTGCAATCTAATTATTTATGTAGTGCAATGCAATGACATTTTTTTTTTTGGATCGGGATATAAGGAGTCATGAGTTCAATGTTCTCATTGGGTGGGATTGAGGGTGATTTAAGCGTTGAGGTTGTAGATTATTTATGCAATTTCAATATACTTTTATCAATTTTTATATAATAAGCATAAATTCACGAAATAATTAAACCCAAAAGATAAGGAAAATCCTAAGAATATTTCGCTATAGACAAATACTAATTAGTTATTGATTCAAGAAATTAATTTACCTTACAAATTATGTAACTGATAATTTTTCTATTTTTCAGTCAATAGAATGTGAAGCATTCTCTCTCACAACTATATATGATTTTGTAAAGTTTCTAATTCATGACTTCTTACGTATTAAATTCACCTTAGACTCACTCCAATACTCAGCCTCTGTCCCTTTCAGGTAAAAAAGCATTCTTTCAAAGAGAATGAAAATCAAGTTCCATAGAAATAAATGAGGAAACAAATCCATTAAAAAAAAAAAGAAGAAGAAACAAGTGGAGGTAGTAAGTACTCTCCATGGGAGATATTATTTGTACTTTGTAGTGTAATGCAAACTTTTGAAGAGAGGCGTGTAATCTGGCTAAAAAAAATTAAAAATAAAAAGATCCTAGTAGTTGAAACTAGTAAGTAGTAACAAGTAATATGCTTGGAATGACTTACGAAGAAAGGTAAAAAAGATTGGACTTCGTAATGCTTCTGTAACAGCCTAGGTAAAAATTTTATTTTTACTAGGACTGTTTAAATTAAATTACAGTAATTTACCATTAGTTTTAATCTTGGGTAATTAAATTATGGTAAATCGAACTTTGGATTCCGAAACCGAGCCTTATCACACGTTCGGGATTTTTCTGCGGATTTTACGGACCAAAGTTGGAATTTTTCGGCTCCAGGAATCTTCAGAAAAGTCGGGTTTACTCTCGAGTTATCGGACCAGAAATAAAGATAAGTGGGTATACCGGATATTTTCTGGTCCAGGTGGGTCATACTTCACATGCAGCATAGTAACTGCATAATTGAAGCTCAATTATTTAGCCACCATCTCCTGTTAAGCCTGTGACTTATCAATGATTTTGCTGTCTATATAATTATTCTTCTTCAGCCTCACCATGCACGCCATTACCTGCACATCACCATATTCTTCTTCATTTTTCCCTCTGCCCAGCTTTCTTCTGCACCTGCATAACCAGAAAAATAACAAAAAAAAACAACAAAAACACATTAAACACAACCCACACACGCCACGTCATCACCATCTCTTCCCCTCTTTTCTTTTCTCGTTTTCTTCCCGAGCCACACACCACCAACTACCCGCTACCGGCCACCACCTGCACCTGGCCAAACGACCAGCACGCGTCACCACCTCGGCCGTTGTCATCCTCGCAGCGTCGTCGACCGGACGCCGTCCTCGTTTCCCCGATACTGCCCTCGACGCGCCGACCACAACGGAGGACCCGACGGGCTGCACCTCCTACCGCTCGTCGTCTTGCCACCCTCCTCCCCACGCCGGCGCCTCGCCCTCTCCGTCGTGCCGCCTCCTTTCCTTCCGAGTTGTTTGCCTGCGTCGCTGACGACCCGCGCCGCCTCGCCTGCCGCTGGACCCGCGCGGTTCTTGGACGAAGGTGAGCATACCCGATTTGAGGAGGTCCGACCCGGGAACGTGGGTATAGGTTGACCCGCGCCTGGATGTGGTTTGGGTCTGTGGGCCGTGACCTGGGCCTTGGGCTCGTGGTCTGGGCTGACACGCCTGGGCCTATGCGCGGGCCTGGCCTGGACTGAAGGGCTCTTGTTGGCCTGGGCTTGGGTTCTGGGCCCAGTCCGAATTTAAAAAAAAGAAATAAATCTGGAGAAAAGAAAATTAAATGGGAGAAAAATAGTAATAAGGTTAATATTTTGGGAAAATAATTCTGGGAATAATGTGGAATTTGAAATAATTTATTTACTTTGATTTATTGTGGAAAAATAATTATTTTTTTTGGAAAAAAATGGAAAAGGGTTTATAATTTTGAAAATAATATTTGGAAAAGATTATATGGCATATTATGGAAAAGATAATTATTTTATAGGAAGTAATTTTGGAAAGGGTATTATCAAGGTAATAAAATACCGGAATAATATCCGGGTATAGGAATAAGTATAAGTATGGTAATAACTTGACACTTGATAATAAATGATGAATGATGATGATAATGGAAAAACTAACCGGGGGAGTAACTAATCCGAGTTAGTATTTATTTTTCGGTACAGAGTATTAGCATGGCATTTGCATACCATCTTATGTGTGCATATTATTTGATTGATATAGGAGTTGATAACGAGCAGTTTGCTGAGGAACCGGACTTGGAATTTGCTGGACAATTCCAAAATCGAGTAATCGGCTAAGGTGAGGATGGATAACCCTTGTTATGTTGCCTGTAATACTTTGTGTGCTTTGTTGTTCGATTGAACTGCTGAATTGTTGATTGTTGGCTGAATAACTGTTGTGGATATTATTGTTGCCATTGGGCTGTGATTTTGATTCTGTGGTTAGTATGCTGATATTGATGTTGAACTATTGACTGTGGAAAATTGAGAAAAGGAAATTGGAATTTGAAATTGGAATTGATTTGAGATGATGATTTAATTGTCATGTGGAAAGTAGTGGTACGACCCGATGGTTTGAAAATTAATTTTTGGATGCTATGGTCGGTTACTTGGTTTGTTTGGCTTGTTGCCTGAGGTTAGGGTATACCAAATACCCAGTGGTTCGGATATACCGAATATCCGTTTGGCTTTTGCCTGTGGTTAGGGTATACCAAATACCCAGTGGTTCGGATATACCGAATATCCGGTAGGCATGCTGTTGCCTGAGGTTGGGGTATACCGAATACCCAGTGGTTTGGATATACCAAATATCCGGGTTTTGAGATGTGGATTGGTTCTTGACCTAGCATCCGGAATTAATTGATAACCAGGTACGACCCTAGCTTGTCCAGTGACGGGGGCCCGGAAGATAAAATTGGTAATAATAATAAATATTCTTTTGGTCTTGGCTCAGTTTGTAAAGATATGTTTTTGCTTGTCTGTGATTGCTTTTAAGTATTACGGTTGCTTGCATATCACCGTTTATCCTTCGTCGGTGAGCACTTCGGACTCACCCCTCGCCTGCGGGGTTTCATCCCGTAGGTTAAGTTGTTTCATAGTTCAGGTACGACGTTCGATGGCTGCTGCTTTCTTCTCCACCTGACTCCGAATCCATACCTCCGCTGCATGTGCATAAGTCTTCCGCTGCTGTTCTATTGCATATGATGCTTATATTACTGATACTATCTGCTGCTGCTGTTGAGCACTATGTTTGGATTGAATAATGGTCCCCGAGTATGGGTGACAGTTGTATTTAATAGTTGCTGATGTATAATATTTGCACGATATAGAGTCTGTTCTATCAATATGAATAGTTTCGGCACGTGTTTACTGTGTTACGGTAAATACGGGTCGGGGCGCTTCAGTTTGGTAGCGGAGCAGGCAGTAGGTCATTAGGGACATGATTGTGGTTGCTTGACTGTTTGTTTGTGCATAAGATTTGACATGACATGATATGCATACATACATTCTCATATAGGTACGAATGGATCCGGTTGGAGGGAATCAGCATGCTGGAGTTCACCTGGATGACGATCAGGTATCGGTAGATCAACCGCAACAAGTTGCGTGAGAACATCCTGCGAATGTTCCTTTGGGAGACCCTGCGCAGATGCTAAACGTGGTAACTCAGATTCTGCAAAGGCAAGATGCCAGAGATGCCCGTATCGCAGTTGTGGAAGCTTGGGAACAGGAAAACCAGGGACCTGTTGAGGATCCAGTGTATATGAAGCTGGAAAAGCTTGGGGCTGAGGTTTTCACTGGTGTCACTACACCACAGGATGCTGACCGATGGCTCGGACAGATGAACAGGGTAATGCTAAGGCTGGCATGCAGGAATGACAGGTGGGCCAGATACGCCACTGCCATGTTCCGAGGAGATGCCGTTGATTGGTGGGAGTCTACCACCAGAGACTTGCCGACACCTATCATTATGCCATGGAATCAGTTCATGGAGATATTCTGAAGGAAGTTTGTTTCTGAGGCATACCAGGATCAGTTGAGGCGAGAGTTTCTGGGATTGCAATAGGGACCATACCAGACGGTCAATAAGTATGAGATCAAGTTCAACCGCTTGTCCATCTACGCCGGTGAGTTTGTAGCTACTCCGGAGGCCAGATGTAAACGTTTCTGGGATGGTCTTCGATCTGGTATCCAGATAGTCATGGGATGCAAGGTCTATGAGACTTACCAGGACATGCTGACAGATGCCCTAAGAGCTGAGATTATTTGGCTGAACAATGAGAAAGAGCAACAGGAGATTCGCAAGAGACAAGCTGCACAGAGTTCTGGGGGACAGAACAAGAGGTTCCAGACACCTGCTAATCGAACAGGATATGGGCAGAACCGTTCCATGCCAGTGAGTCAAGGACGTGGGTGGAACAACAATACCTACAACCGAGGCAGTTCTTGGACTCAGTCTGGAGGGACATCATCTGGGGATACTCATCCGAGACTTCCTATGTCTCAGGTGAGGTGCTATGACTGTAATGAAGTTGGGCACTACCGTTATGCTTGTCCTAAGTTGGGAAGATTTGGAGGTACAACACCTACTTAGACAGTGCAAGCTTCAGTTGCCAGTGTTCCTAGTGGTTCTGGAGTTGGCCGAGGCCGAGGACGTGGAGCTGTTCCTGCTAGGACCCAGTCAGCCATGAATCAGAGTGCAGCTGTACCGAGAGCATTTGTTATCACCGCTGAGGAGGATCTAAAAAATGCTGATGTTATAGCAGGTACCTTTATAGTTTTTGGTAGTACTGCTTATACATTGATAGACCCTGGTGCTACGCATTCATTTATTGCGCAAAGTTTTGCAAAACTACATAACTGTACGGGAGAGAGTTTGGCTTGTCCGATGAGAGTTAGGTTACCTGCGGGTATAGTAGTCAGATTAACCCATGTGTGCAGAGACGTTTCGCTTTCATATGATAGCGAGGTTTTTCTTGCACGGTTGATTGTGATGAATATGGGAGGTTTTGATATCATCTTGGGGATGGAATGGTTGTCCAAGTACAGTGCTATGGTGAACTGTCGAACTAAGGAAGTGTTGTTGACTTCCGAAGGTGGACATAAGATTTTGTTGACAGGTATTGGGAGAGCTGCTACTACATGTAGTATCTCTGCCCACCAGGATGTTAGGATGAAGCCATTGGGTCCAGACGCTTTGTTGACCCATGTCAAAGGTGAAGAAGTTCAGACTCCAGTTTTGGGGGACATCATAGCTGTGAGGGAGTTTCCAGATGTGTTCCCAGAGGACCTGCGAGGATTGCCACCTGACAGGAAAGTCGAGTATACCATCGATTTGATGCCGGGAGTGACACCTATCTCGATGGCACCATATCGGATGGCACCGACAGAACTCCAGGAGTTGAAGAAGCAACTGGATGAGTTGCTTGAGAAGGGTTTCATCAGACCCAGTACATCACCTTGGGGATCACTAGTCTTCTTTATGAAGAAGAAGGATGGTAGTTTGCGGATGTATGTGGACTACCGACAGCTGAACAAGGTGACAGTGAAGAACAAGTACCCGCTTCCCAGGATTGATGACCTCTTTGATCAGCTACAGAGAGCTACAGTATTTTCTAAGATTGATCTTTGATCTGGCTATCATCAGGTCAAGATTTCAGAGAAGGACATACCGAAGACGGCCTTCCGTACTCGGTATGGGCATTTTGAGTTCACAGTGGTTCCTTTCGAGTTGACCAATGCACCTGCAGTTTTCATGTGCTTGATGCACTTGGTCTTGAATGAGTTCTTGGATAAGTTTGTGGTAGTATTCATTGACGACATCTTGATATACTCCAAGAGTAGGGAAGAACATGAGGATTACCTGAGGGTAGTACTACAGAGGCTGTAAGAGAAGGAGTTGTATGCTAAGTTCAGCAAGTGTGAGTTTTGGCTTGAGGAAGTTGCATTCCTTGGACATGTTGTATCCGGGGATGGGATTAAGGTTGATCCTGCCAAAGTAAAAGCTGTTCTAGAGTGGAAGCCGCCCAAGACGGTACCCGAAGTCAGGAGTTTTCTTGGCCTTGCAGGATATTACCGGAGATTCATCGAGGGTTTTTCCTTGATAGCCAGTCCTATGACCAAGCTATTGAGGAAAGATCAAGCCTTGTATGGAGTGATGTCTGCTAGCAGAGTTTTGATGAACTGAAGAAGAAGTTGACAACAACACCAGTTTTGACAGTACCTAAGCCAGGAGTGGAGTACGTACTGTTTTGTGATGCATCAGGTCTTGGTTTGGGAGCAGTTCTGATGTAGGAAGGTCGAGTGATTGCTTATGCTTCGAGACAGTTGAGACCACATGAGAAGAATTATCCGACACATGATCTAGAGATGGCCGCAGTGATTCTTGCTTTGAAGATTTGGCGACATTATCTGTTTGGAGAGAGATGCCGGATTTTCACAGATCATAAGAGTCTCAAGTACATCAAGACTCAGAAGGAGCTTAACCTACGACAAAGACGTTGGGTTGAGTTGCTGAATGATTATGATTGTACTATTGAGTATCACTCTGGAAAAATTAATGTTGTAGCAGATGCTTTGAGTCGGAGACAACCAGAAGATGCTTCCACGACCTACTCGATACCCTCTCTTATCGAGTTAAGGAAGATGGGAGTTGATTTGTCAATTGATGATACAGGAGCTTTGTTGACACATATTAAAGTCAAGTCTAACCTGAGGGGCTGGATTGTAGAGTTACAAGATGGAGATCCCGACCTGATCAAGCTGAAGGAAGCAGTCCGTAGTGGGAAAGAAGACAAGTTTTGCATAGCTGAGGATATTGCATTGATGCTGGGGAAACGTTTACCCAGTATTGGTGACCTATGCAGTCAGATTCTGGAAGAGGGACATATGACGTCGTATGCTATGCACCCTGGAAGCACCAAGATGTACCAGAATTTGAGGAGTCATTTCTGGTGGCCACGTATGAAGAAGGATGTAGCCGAGTATGTGGCTAAGTGTATCACTTGTCAGCAAGTGAAAGCTGAGCATCAGGCTCCAGCTGGGAAGATGAGATCTTTGTCAGTGCCAGAGTGGAAGTGGAAGATGATCACCATGGATTTTGTGGTTGGATTACCGTTGACTCGGAGACAGCATGATGCTATCTGGGTTATCGTTGACCGACTTACAAAATCAGCTCATTTTCTTCCCATTCGACAGACAGACACCTTGGATAAGTTGGCGAAGCAGTATGTTGCTGAGATTGTAAGACTACATGGGATTCCTAAGTCCATAGTCTCAGACAGAGATCCAAGATTCACATCACGGTTCTGGAAGAGTCTGCAAGCAGCTTTGGGGACGAAGCTGAGTTTTAGTACTGCATTCCATCCTCAGACAGACGGACAGTCAGAGAGGACTATTCAGACACTGGAAGACATGCTGAGGACTTGTGTTCTTAACCTCAGTGGGAGTTGGGACCAGTATTTGCCTTTAGCGGAGTTTGCCTACAATAATAGTTACCATACCAGTATTGGCATGCCACCGTTCGAAGCTCTTTACGGAAGGAAGTGCCGAAGTCCAGTTTGTTGGGATGAAGAGGGTCTTCGTTTGATCGTTGGTCCAGATTTGGTTCAGCAGACAGTTGACAAGATTCAGACAGTTAAGCAGAGTATGAGAGCAGCACAGGACCGACAGAAGAGCTATGCCGATAAGCATCGTCGTGAGATGGAGTACCAGGTGGGAGAAAGAGTTTTCCTCCGAGTTGCACCTTGGAAGGGTGTAATCAGATTCGGGAAAAGAGGGAAGCTAAGTCCCAGGTACATCGGGCCGTATGAGATCGTAGGAAGGATTGGACCCCTGGCGTACAGATTATCTTTGCCAGAGGAGTTGTCACGGATTCATGACGTGTTCCATATCTCCATGTTGAGGAGGTACAGATCAGATCCGAGCCATGTGGTTACCACAACAGAGGTTGAGGTCGTAGAGGATCTTACATATACAGAGTTGCCAGAGCAGATTCTTGCCCGGGAAGTCAGACAGTTGAGGAACAGAGTCATTCCGATGGTAAAGGTTAAGTGGAGCAAGCACTCTGCGAACGAGTCTACGTGGGAAGTCGAGGAACATATGCGTTCTCAGTATCCACACCTGTTCACAGCTTCGGAGTGAATTTCGGGGACAAAATTCTTTTAAGGTGGGTAGGCTGTAATAGCTCAGGTAAAAATTTTATTTTTACTAGGACTGTTTAAGTTAAATTACAGTAATTTACCATTGGTTTTAATCTTGGGTAGTTAAATTATGGTAAATCGAACTTTGGATTCCAAAACCGAGCCTTGTCACACGTTCGGGATTTTTCTGCGGATTTTACGGACCAAAGTTGGAATTTTTCGGGTCCAGGAATCTTCAGAAAAGCCGGGTTTACTCTCGAGTTATCGGACCAGAAATAAAGATAAGTGGTATACCGGATATTTTCTGGTCCAGGTGGGTCATACTTCACATGCAGCATAGTAACTGCATAATTGAAGCTCAATTATTTAGCCGCCATCTCCTGTTAAGCCTGTGACTTATCAATGATTTTGCTGTCTATATAATTATTCTTCTTCAGCCTCACCATGCACGCCATTACCTGCACATCACCATATTCTTCTTCATTTTTCCCTCTACCCAGCTTTCTTCTGCACCTGCATAACCAGAAAAATAACAAAAAAAAACAACAAAAACACATTAAACACAACCCACACGCCACGTCATCACCATCTCTTCCCCTCTTTTCTTTTCTCGTTTTCTTCCCGAGCCACACACCACCAACCACCCGCTGCCGACCACCACCTGCACCTGGCCGAACGGCCAGCACGCGTCACCACCTCCGCCGTTGTCATCCTCGCAGCGTCGCCGACCGGACGCCGTCCTCGTTTCCCCGATACTACCCTCGACGCGCCGACCACAACGGAGGACCCGACGGGCTGCACCTCCTACCGCTCGTCGTCTCGCCACCCTCCTCCCCACGCCGGCGCCTCGCCCTCTCCGTCGTGCCGCCTCCTTTCCTTCCGAGTTGTTTGCCTGCGTCGCTGACGACCCGCGCCGCCTCGCCTGCCGCTGGACCCGCGCGGTTCTTGGACGAAGGTGAGCATACCCGATTTGAGGAGGTCCGACCTGGGAACGTGGGTATGGGTTGACCCGCGCCTGGATGTGGTTTGGGTCTGTGGGCCGTGACCTGGGCCTTGGGCCCGTGGTCTGGGCTGACACGCCTGGGCCAATGCACGGGCCTGGCCTTGACTGAAGGGCTCTTGCTGGCCTGGGCTTAGGTTCTGGGCCCAGTCCGAATTAAAAAAAAAGAAATAAATCTGGAGAAAAGAAAATTAAATGGGAGAAAAATAGTAATAAGGTTAATATTTTGGGAAAATAATTTTGGGAATAATGTGGAATTTGAAATAATTTATTTACTTTGATTTATTGTGGAAAAATAATTATTTTTTTGGAAAAAAATGGAAAAGGGTTTATAATTTTGAAAATAATATTTGGAAAAGATTATATGGCATATTATGGAAAAGATAATTATTTTATAGGAAGTAATTTTGGAAAGGGTATTATCAAGGTAATAAAATACCGGAATAATATCCGGGTATAGGAATAAGTATAAGTATGGTAATAACTTGACACTTGATAATAAATGATGAATGATGATGATAATGGAAAAACTAACCGGGGGAGTAACTAAGCCGAGTTAGTATTTATTTTTCGGTACACAGTATTAGCATGGCATTTGCATACCATCTTATGTGTGCATATTATTTGATTGATATAGGAGTTGATAACGAGCAGTTTGCTGAGGAACCGGACTTGGAATTTGCTGGACAATTCCAAAATTGAGTAATCGGCTAAGGTGAGGATGGATAACCCTTGTTATGTTGCCTGTAATACTTTGTGTGCTTTGTTGTTCGATTGAACTGCTGAATTGTTGATTGTTGGTTGAATAACTGCTGTGGATATTGTTGTTGCCATTGGGCTGTGATTTTGATTCTGTGGTTAGTATGCTGAGATTGATGTTGAACTATTGACTGTGGAAAGTTGAGAAAAAGAAATTGGAATTTGAAATTGGAATTGATTTGAGATGATGATTTAGTTGTCATGTGGAAAGTAGTGGTACGACCCGATGGTTTGAAAATTAATTTTTGGATGCTATGGTCGGTTACTTGGTTTGTTTGGCTTGTTGCCTGAGGTTAGGGTATACCAAATACCTAGTGGTTCGGATATACCGAATATCCGTTTGGCTTTTGCCTGTGGTTAGGGTATACCAAATACCCAGTGGTTCAGATATACCGAATATCCGGTAGGCATGTTGTTGTCTGAGGTTGGGGTATACCGAATACCCAGTGGTTTGGATATACCAAATATCCGGGTTTTGAGATGTGGATTGGTTCTTGACCTAGCATCCGGAATTAATTGATAACCAGGTACGACCCTAGCTTGTCCAGTGACGGGGGCCCGGAAGATAAAATTGGTAATAAAAATAAATATTCTTTTGGTCTTGGCTCAGTTTGTAAAGATATGTTTTTGCTTGTCTGTGATTGCTTTTAAGTATTACGGTTGCTTGCATATCACTGTTTATCCTTCGTCGATGAGCACTTCGGACTCACCCCTCGCCTGCGGGGTTTCATCCCGTAGGTTAAGTTGTTTCGTAGTTCAGGTACGACGTTCGATGGCTGCTGCTTTCTTCTCCACCTGACTCCGGATCCATACTTCCGCTGCATGTGCATAAGTCTTCCGCTGCTGTTCTATTGCATATGATGCTTATATTACTGATACTATCTGCTGCTGCTGTTGAGCACTATGTTTGAATTGAATAATGGTCCCCGAGTATGGGTGACAGTTGTATTTAATAGTTGCTGATGTATAATATTTGCACGATATACAGTCTGTTCTATCAATATGAATAGTTTCGGCACGTGTTTACTGTGTTACGGTAAATACGGGTCGGAGCGCTTCAGCTTCTCTCAAAAAAAAAAAAAAGTTGTAACAAGAGTAACAAGTAACAACTACTCCATACTAACATTGATTTACGTAAAATTGTTTCCCGAAAATAATTAAAAGTTTTGCTTAACTCCTCCCGATCTCAAACACCTCTGTGTTGGGAACAGAGTTTTCGTTTTGAGTTTTTTGTTTGACTTGTGGTGTCTCTTTGCTCGATCGAGATATTCCACATTTTAATGTGCCCAAAATGCATTTTTTTTAGTAATGGACTTCCTTGGGGAATGGCATGAAATCATTAATGACTTGTTGCTCTCCTTCTCGGGAATCAATTAATTTATGACAAAAAAAGGAATAAAAAATTTGTGTATTTAGAGTTGGTGGGAGTGGTAAAGGATTTGGTTTTGTTTAAGCAAAGACCTATATTAGAGTCCAGGTAAAACAAAAAAAAAAAATTTTTTTGAGATATTCACCCACCACAACTAGGTGCACAACCCAGGTCGGATTCAGATTAGTCAAAGCAAATTCTAATTTACACACTTTAATAACTTTAGCTTAAAATCATTTTGCCAACTTAATCTTTTTTGTAATAAATTGGCAAATTAACTTTTCAAAAATATGAAATAAGTGCCTCCTACCTTATTTGTATTAGTAAATAACTTTTTGGCTCCCCAAATTTTGTTGGATTCATTAATGTAATCCCTTATTTTTGAATTTCAATTTTTGTATTCTTAATTTTGTCAAAATTGAGTGATGTTTTTTTTGGACAAATTCAAAAACTTGCAGGAAATAAATGCGGAATTGAAAGAATAAGGACACACCAAAATTTATACTGATTCACACACACAACTTGTGTGGCTAATCCAGTCCTCCGAGAGACTCTCTCGAAGATTTCACTATCTAGGTTAAGCTTCCGGGTGCTTAACAAATCGTATACAAACCTAGAGCTCAAGTCACACGAAACTCTGCTTGCTTGAAGATACCTCACTTCAAGACTTCTCTCAAGGAAAGAAGACACTCTTCCTATGAGTTGCTACAAGGGAACAATCCTCCCTTAAGGTGTATGACAACACTTAAAATCACTCAAACAAAAGCTCTCTCAAAGAGTGGATATGAATAACAAATAAAGCTCTATAAAGGCAACTCTCAATTCTCAAGGAAATTGGCTCATAAAAATTGCAATGTATGTATGACAAAGAATGCTTAAAATGTAGAGAGTTGATTGATTGTTAAACAGAGATGTAAATCCTCTATTTATATATCTCAAAACATATATAATCGTTATGGAATCAATCCAAAACACCTTTAGACAAAATAGCATGGGATGTTGAAAAAGGTGTCTGCTCAAAACGGCACAACATCGATGTTTAAACTTAGAACATCGATGTTTGGCCAGTAAATTTGAATTATTGGACCAACGGTCATGAGAACATCGATGTTTACAAAAGGGAACATCGATGTTTTGCCAGTAAATATGAATTATTGAGTCCAACGGTCACTAGAACCTCGATGTTTACTCACTGAACATCGATGTTCATTTGGTTCGGCAAAATCATTTTAAAGCTGATCATCATGGAAACAACGATGTGTACTTGAAGAACATCGATGTTTACTTGAAGAACATCGATGTTCATTTGGTTCGGCGAAAGTCAATTTAAAGACATCAATTGATGGAACATCGATGTCTCAAATTTGGACATCGATGTTTTGCTGTTGCAAAATATTTTTCAAGTGCAACGGTCATGAGAACATCGATGTTTGGGATGCCAACATCGATGGTCTGAGCTACTGCCTGTTTTGAAAGATTATTTGAAGGCAGGAATTTCGATGTCTAAAATCAGAACATCAATGTTCATTGCTAAAAAAGCATTTCATGATTGAAAGGATGCTATTGAATGCATGAGTAAAATTGATTTTGTTTTGAGCCAATGTCTTAGAAGAATTGAGTGTTTAACTTTTGTACAATTTGAGTTCCTAACTCTTCTTTCTTGTTACTTCAATTCTTGTGCTCTTTTCTCTTTAGACCTTTGCTCTTTGATTGATTTCTTTTTGCTTCAAGGTTGTCATCAATTGAGTCATGCTTAGTTTGTCAATATCAAAACCCTGAAATGAGACAAGGAGTCATGAGTTCTAACAATTTCTCCCTTTTTGATAATGACAAACAAATAAGAGTATATGCCAAGTTTTATGAATTCATAAGTGAGGTTAATTCCCCCTATGTTTTTCAAACTATGATTCCCCCTAACTTGGTGCATATTATTTCTTTGTGCATATACTTCTTCTTATCTTTCCCCTTTTGGCATTAGCAAAAAGAAATAACAATAGGAAACATTTTATTGAATTTAAAAAGACATAAACATAACAAGAGATAAGAGTTTAGAAAGTTGGCCTTTCACTCCCATCATCATTATCATCATCATCCTCTTCTTCTTCATTAGCTCCTTCTTCACCATCACCTCCTTCTTGATCATCCTCAACATCCATTGGTGTGAAGTCTTCATCATCATCATCACCTTTATCGTCAAAATTGTAGCCATGAAGTGTGGTGTGAACGCAATTCTGCAAGTGCACAGATAGTTGTAGCAATCAAGGTCGTCCTCTGGGACCAGGTTAAGTACTAATCGCTTAATAATTCGTGATCGTCTAGGCAAATAAAGATTGGGTTTGAGTAGAAAATAAATAGCTGAAATAATAAAAGATGGATTCTCAATATTCAAAAGATGTCTAGGACTTCGGGGGCTCACTTGCCTATTCTCAGATGCTTTATTTTAAAACCATGCACAGATTGATCATGCAGCATGCATGCATAAGCAGACTATGCAATCACAAATTGTCCTAACTCCTGAATTTTCTACGTTCATTGAAAGATAGTTGATTAAACAGAATAAATAACCCACTCTCGTGGCGAGACTTAAACCCTACTTAGCTATTTCAACTTCGTGTTCACTAGCGAAGAAACAACTAAGGCATTCATGCACAGTCAACTTAAGCAAATTATACTCCTCACTAGAAGGTCTTCCTTCCTCAAGGTAAGTTTCTAGTGTTCAACCTATGCAATTCCAGTAGATTATTGACACTGTCACTAAACAATTCTCTACCTAGAATTTATACTATCTAATGACCAGTTAAATAGCATAGTTAAGTGCTCTAGGATTGAATCAATGAACAATAGATCATTCAGGAATTAAAAGCAATTCATAAAACAAATAGCATCATTGAATAGACAAGCTACCTCCCCTAATTCCTAGACTTTAAAGATTTAGCTCAACATAACAAGAGAGAAGAAAATACTTATGAATTTCATTCCAGGCAATGATAAAGGAATTACAAGAATAAGAACTTGAACAAAGCTCTAACCTGCAATCCTCCTCTTCCTCTGAAGAACTAATGAAGCATTACTCTTGAATTTGAGAGAGAATAAGAGAATGAGAGTGAAGTGTGTGTAGTGCGTGTTTTCCTCCTAGAATGCCTTGCTATTTATAGGCACCAGAAAAGGATGGTAGGAAATCTCTCATTTGAATTCAAATCTAGGATCTAGTCTATCTAAATTCAAATATAATCCATTTGAATTTAATTATATAGATAAATGCTAATAAAATAATCCTAATTTCAAATTCAATAAATATCCTCCAATTATCTTGAAAGATAAATCCTGGATAATGGGATTTTAAATCTCTGCATAGCCGAAATCACTCCGCACAGGCAGGTCGTGCACATGAGGATAATTCTCCATATTTATCTCCTTTTGCATCCAGGATAATTGAGCAGCTTATCCATATCTTTTAGAAGCTATCCTTATCTCCAAAATCTATCTCCATCTATCAAATTATACCTGAAAACAACAAAACTAGGAGAAAGGATTATCTTTATTAAAATAAATGAAAAACTAAATAAATTAAAACAAAACAATAAAATCAAGCCCAAAACTTAACCAATTAAAGGCCCAAAAAGTGTGTATAAAGTGTGTATTAATCATACACATCACGGTGTGATATGGTGGAGGATCGTAATTCACACGGGCAAAGTAAGACCGAAGAGAGTGGCCTTGTCTTTGCACTTCCATGTCAATCCTCTCTATTGCTCGTCCCATGCTTGTCATGCTTAATTGAAGACCATGGAGGGAGTCAGCAATGGACTCAAGAGTGACTCCGGAGGTTCGTCGTCGAGAAGGGGCTGCACGGGAACTTTCTGCTTGGGCAGTCCCTGGAGCTTGCTCGGAAGTTTGGCCGGGCCTTGGTTCTTTCACAGATTTTCTGGTGCGGAAAGTAAAGTCACTGATCGCCCATATTTTGGTGTGAGGAACCTATGCGCCTTTCCGAGCATCAACACCTGCATGCAATAAAATATCCAAGACTAAGAATGGATAGGGCAATGGATGGTCGGTGTATGCGGAAGCATATTCTGACATGTGCATGAGCACAAATCGTGCCCAATTGATTGGTGCATGGTGGATGATGGCATGTAGGACTTTCACATCTTCAACGGATAAGACGGTGTGATTTCCGTCTCTTGGCTTGAAGACCCGGGTGAGAAGGTAGAATAGAACTCGATACTCCGGGTTAATGGAATGGATGGTTGGCCTCTTAGATTTGTGACGGACAATAGTGGTGAAGACAAGCTCGGGCAGAAAAGGTGCTTCATGGACCGTGAGCCATTGATCACCTCCGTAGGATGCAATATCGTCTCCCTGAAAAGGCAAGCCAGCAAGCACCCCGAATTCCTCCAATGTCATGGTAATAGATACTCCATTGACACTAGCAGACAAGGTGTGTGAAGGCCCTCTCCCCGAGGGACCCACCAAACCCAGGTATTGTTACATCACTCCCTCTGCCCGATTAAATCCTTTACTATGCTGCAGCACTAGGGATTCGAACTCGGGACGTGATGCTTTTTATCCTCCTCAAGGAGAGCACCTTCACCAATTCATCTGCAGCTGAATTGGTGAAGGTGCTCTCATTGAGGGGGATAAAAAGCATCACGTCCCGAGTTCAAATCCCTAGTGCTGCAGCATGGTAAAGGATTTAATCGGGCGGAGGGAGTGATGTAACAATACCTGGGTTTGGTGGGTCCCTCGGGGAGAGGGCCTTCACAAATGTCCCTGGTCATTTGGAAGATACGGCCATATCTCGCAAGCGTCAAAAGAAGCCGGTCACCAAAGAAACTAATGATCAGAAGGGCAAAGGGATAGCTCACAGTAGTACACCATTACAGACACTTGGGCATCTAAACTTAGCCCTGAAGAAGATCAGCTCTGCTATGATGCAAATCGAGATGGCCTGTGTGGGACTTTCCTCCCAGGTTGAGAATGTCCGTAAACATGTAAAGGAACTGGAGAAGCAAGTGACTTCATAGATTGCTTCTATTGTAATATTTTATGAATGAATAGATAAGTAGCTCCTTCTTTTTTTTTAATCAAGCTTGTTTTTAAACATAAATGGTAGGAATGATATAAGATCCAATAAAATCAAGCCTGTTATTAGTAACCAAAAAGAATATAAATGGTGAAATCACGAATTTCTTGTAATAATAGAAATCAAATATTCCTTGATAAAACGATGTTTATTATTTGTGTAAGCCACAAATGACGTCATAATGCACGGCGAATTAATTACAATAATCAGCAACCACTTGTTCATAAACCCCACATGAGCAAAAAAAGTGACTTTTGGGATTCGTATCCCTTTATTGAAGAGCCAAGATAGCCAGAGTGAAAAAGTAATGCATGTGAGAAGTGAGCTAGAAAACACAAGTGTTTGTAGCCCGAAAACATACAATGTGACAAGAGTAATAATGTAGACAGTGGTAAAGATTTTCAAAAAGAAGAGCCTTGAGGAGCGTAAACAATTTGTAGTTTTGTGAAGAGAGAGGTTTGCTTTACCGTTTATCGAAAAATAGGTAGGGTCTAGACTTTGAAAAATAGGTAATCGTATTTCTATAAAAGGCAAAGCAATGATTAGTAAATAATCAAAAGCATTTTAAGAAAAATACGACTCAGAGAAAAAGAGATACACAAACCACAACAAGACAAAAATGCCTGCTCCATCGTCTGTCTTCTTTGTTGAGGGAGCCTCCTTAGGAAGAAGGAATCGGTTAGCCTATAGCCTGATAAATGAGCAACAAGAGGAACTGCCAAACGATCTCGGGAGGATGCCTCGTTTGGTCTTCGTTGACGAGCTCTACTCGTCTCGGTTCTTTATCACACCCATGGAGGAGACAGTCTTCCTGGAGCATCAAAGTGCCCTACGAGCTTCCTTCTACGGCTCGGCCAATTCCATCATGTTCTTCATCTCTGACAGACTTCAGGAGTTCAGGCTGGAGCCTTCTTGCCAGACTCTGAATGAGGGCAGCTATTACCAAATTTCAATGACTGCTCAGAGCGTTCCGCGGACAACTGGCTTACCACCCATTTGGCCAAAAGCTCGCCTTCTGGTTTGGAACTACAGAGGAATCACTAGGCGCTCCAATGAGTTCACACGAACCTTAAGAGATCTGAAGAACCAGTACAAGCCCAACATGGTTCTGCTCACAGAGACCTTGTGGCAGCCTGGAGATAATCACGGTGTCATCCCGCTTCGTTTTCTTCCAGCAAACCGGTTCGAACTCCATGGTCAAAACAATTCGGGCGAAATGTGGTTCTATTGGAATGATAGTATTAGGGTCAATATTGCTAATGTCCCTAACAGTTTCTCAGTCACTGCTGTACCCAACCGTTAAAACAAATAATAATAAAAAATATTTATGCTTTAAGAAATTGTGTCATCTTTTTATGAATGTTCAACGATAAGCTACTGTTCCTCAACTTGATCTATTATGCTCTACATGCTATGCTTGATGCGAAAAAAAGAAGTCATCTTGTGCTCTTGGATTGTAACATTTGGATATAAACCTGTTACCAAAAAAAATTTACTTCATGCAAAATTAATTTACTACTAAGCTCTTTTTCAACCAAGGCAAAATAGGATGCTCAAGATTCTTCTACCATTACCCAAGAATGATATGTAATGTGCATCAATTAATTAAATAAGCATTAAGAGCACTATTAAAAGTATGCTAGAAGGGATAGAATGATTTTAACCAAAGGATGAGTATTTTCAACATTACCACTTATCCTTGCATTTCTACAAGGATCAATCAAGAATTTGGATGCTTCTTTGATCAAGTGCTTGGAGCATCCGCTATCAAGGTACCAAAGTACACTTGATGCCTTCAAGCATACCTACAAAACAAATCAATGGGTTTTTGGTACCCAAATCTTCTTGGGTCCTTGAGTGTTAGAGACATAATGGTAATGAGCTTCATCTTATGCCCAATGCCTATGCCTTGTGAAGCAAACGGGAGCAATATTTTCTATTCTATTGCAATAATGACAAATAACAATTGGATTGTGCATCCTTCTAGGTTGATAATAGTTACTATATTGCCTATGTTTGTGCATTTTACTAACCTTGTTTTCCTTAGGTTGCCTAGATTTTGTCTCAACTTTCTTTTTCTTAGATTTATTTTTGAAACCTACTCCATGTTTAGTTGATTGCAACTTACCTAAGAGAGAATTTAAGTTCTTTTGAGGGGTGTTAAATTTCTTTAGGGTTGTTTCAAGTTCATTAACTTGTTCTTTTAATGTCTCACATGATGAACACTCCCTAGTTTTTGTTTCAAGTTCTTCAACTTGTTCTTTTAATGACTTACATGATGAGCATTCCTTAATTGGACTTTCCGGTTTATTAGCACTCCTCATTTCGTAAAACTTATTCTCTTCTTTAAGCTTTTCATTTTCACTTGACACTTTCTCCATATCATTTTCTAGAGTTGCATGTTGTTTCTTTAAGCCCTTATTAGTTCTAGATGCCGAAATGTATTTACCATAAAGCTCATTAAATGCATCTTGCAATTCTTCAAAAGTAAAATCTTCGCTTGAGTGAGAAGTACTTACCTCTTTCGGTTCTTCCTCTCGTGCCATGAGACATAGGTTGGCCGTTTCTTCTTCATCGCCGGAATCGCCTCCCCAAGAAATGTATGCCCTTTTCTTCTTGTAGGGCTTCTTTTCTTTTCCCTCCTTTGCCTTGGGGCACTTAGGCTTGATGTGCCCAACCTCTCCACATCCATAGCACTTGGGTAGACCAGACGTCTTCCTTCCTTTCCTTTCAAATTCTTTCTTCATGAATTTATGGATTTTACGGGTGATAAGTCTGAGTTCTTGATCGTCATCGCTAGAGTCCAATTCAGTGAGGTCTTGCGTCTTGGAGGTGGAGGCTTTGAGAGCTATGTCCTTCTTCTTTGGTTCCTGCAAAGAGGGTTTAAGAATAGTAGTTTTATAGGTTAGAAGGTTACCTCTAAGACCGTCAATGGTTGTGTTCGAAGTCCCGATGTTTTCATAGATTGCGTCAGCTTTAGAACGCCAATCGGGAGTGAGGCATCTAAGGACATTTCTGACCAAGTCCTTGTCGGAGTAGACCTTCTTGAGAGCATGAAGGTTGTTTACTATTTTGGAAAATCGATCGAACTTCTCCTCAATCCTCTCATTCTCCTTCATGCGAAAGAGTTCGTAATCTGCAGTGAGGGAGTCAATTTTGGCCTCTCGAACTTGATTGGTTCCTTCATAGGTGATCTCCAGCTTATCCTACATTTCTTTTGCGGTTGTGCAGCAAGAGATTTTCCGATAATAATCGGGGTTGACTGCACAATATAGCATGCTGATTGATTTGGTGTTGTTTTCAACCATCGTAATGTCTGCAGCGTCATACTCTGCCTCCGTCTTTGTCAATGTGGTTTCACCAACTTTCTTCGTCAGAATTTTCTCTCCATTCTTCATGATTCGCCAAAGAGCATAGTTGTTAGATTGGAGGAGGATTCTCATCCTCTCTTTCCAGTAGCTGTAGTTGGTGCCATCAAAGAGCGGTGGACGAGTGGTTGATTGTCCTTCGAAGAGTCCTGCATAATTACTTTAAGAAGCCATGGAAAGTTTCTCTCAAACAGTTAAGTCTTTCAGAGAGTTAGGCTCCGCTACCAATTGTTAGAACAGGTGCCCTACGCTAGAGGGGGGTGAATAGCGTTTTTCGAACAAATTCAAAAACTTGCAGGAAATAAATGCGGAATTGAAAGAATAAGGACACACCAAAATTTATACTGGTTCACACACACAACTTGTGTGGCTAATCCAGTCCTCCGAGAGACTCTCTCAAAGATTTCACTTTCTAGGTTAAGCTTCCGGGTGCTTAACAAACCGTATACAAACCTAGAGCTCGAGTCACATCGAAACTCTACTTGCTTGAAGATACCTCACTTCAAGACTTCTCTCAAGAAAAGAAGACACTCTTCTTATGAGTTGCTACAAGGGAACAATCCTCCCTTAAGGTGTATGACAACACTTAAAATCACTCAAACAAAAGCTCTCTCAAAGAATGGATATGAGTAACAAATAAAGCTCTATAAAGGCAACTCTCAATTCTCAAGGAAATTGGCTCATAAAAATTGCAATGTATGTATGACAAAGAATGCTTAAAATGTAGAGAGTTGATTGATTGTTAAACAGAGATGTAATCTCTCTATTTATATGTCTCAAAACATGTATGATCGTTATGGAATCAATCCAAAACACCTTTAGACAAAATAGCATGGGATGTTGAAAAAGGTGTCTTCTCAAAACGGCACAACATCGATGTTTAAACTTAGAACATTGATGTTTGGCCAGTAAATATGAATTATTGGACCAACGGTCATGAGAACATCGATGTTTACAAAAGGGAACATCGATGTTTTGCCAGTAAATATGAATTATTGAGTCCAACGGTCACTAGAACATCGATGTTTACTCACTGAACATCGATGTTCATTTGGTTCGGCAAAATCATTTTAAAGCTGATGATCATGGAAACATCGATGTGTACTTGAAGAACATCGATGTTTACTTGAAGAACATCGATGTTCATTTGGTTCGGCAAAATCATTTTAAAGACATCATCATGGGAGCATCGATGTTTACTTGAAGAACATCGATGTTCATTTGGTTCGGCGAAAATCAATTTAAAGACATCAATTGATGGAACATCGATGTCTCAAATTTGGACATCGATGTTTTGCTATTGCAAAACATTTTTCAAGTGCAACGGTCATGAGAACATCGATGTTTGGGATGCCAACATCGATGTATTGAGCTACTGCCTGTTTTGAAAGATTGTTTGAAGGCAGGAACATCAATGTCTAAAATCAGAACATCGATGTTCATTGCTCAAAAAGCATTTCATGATTGAAAGGATGCTATTGAATGCATGAGTAAAATTGATTTTGTTTTGAGCCAATGTCTTAGAAGAATTGAGTGTTTAACCTTTGTACAATTTGAGTTCCTAACTCTTCTTTCTTGTTACTTCAATTCTTGTGCTCTTTTCTCTTTAGACCTTTGCTCTTTGATTGATTTCTTTTTGCTTCAAGGTTGTCATCAATTGAGTCATGCTTGGTTTGTCAATATCAAAATCCTGAAATGAGACTAGGAGGCATGAGTTCTAACAGATCAATGAATAGAAATATACAAAAAACAATTTAATATCTTGTTATTTTTTTGATTAAAAATTTTTTGGATACATTTTGAAAATTTATAGTGATTAAACTATATTTTATCTCGTAAACTATGAATTTTTTTTAAAAAAAAAATAATGTCAGTCGAATAAATTGTGAAGGAGTTAAAAAATATAAAAATAATATTAGTCCAATAAATTAAGGTTTTGAAGGGTTTGAGAGCATGAAAAATTTGCAAATTAGTTGTAAATGAAATTAATTTTTTTTTCTCAAGCAAATCTAATCGTTCCAAACTAACCCAAAAGCTAGAAACTAATAGATTATAATTGAAACTAGTTATAGTAAAAATAATATCTCCTAATGCCAAAGAGAGATTTTGCATAGAGGATTTAGGATGGTTCCCCACACAGGAGTACATCAACTACTCAAAGAGTTCACCTTGAGATTTCTAACATTCACTATACTTGACTTTTAACAGGTTCAACCATAACCTTTTACAAGCTTTTTTCCTAGGCTAAGCTCAAACCCATCACTCACCATAAACCCTTTAGGTTTGCTGAATCCCACCTTAGTAGAACTAATTCCAAGCCCCACTAAGATGTGGGCAACTCTCATAATAAACTATTTTCTATGAACAACTCAAGAAAATTTACAATTAAGCTCAATACTCAATACCCAAGATTTCACAATTTCGGCTCAATGGAGAACTGCAAGTATAACTCAACTTTCTGATTAATATATTTTCTCAGTTGGTAGCTCTAAGTTGACTTCTTCAGTCTTGCTTCAATTTATAGAGGTTGGAGAAGAGGAAGTCTCCAAATGCAATGGTCATAAGTCACTATTAGTTGCATTGGGATTTGGCACGACTGATGCTAGTACGTTCATATTTGAATTTTTTCGCTGGTTAAACTGCACATGTTAGCTAACTCCTAAGTTTGATCTTCTTAGGTTGGACTAAATCGAAAGGATTCATTGTGAAAGATTTCCAACCTTTTATCAAATTCTTACAGAGATCAAATAAGTAGTATACTAGGTTTTATTTGCATGGGAGCTGTCTTAGCATGTGACTCCAAAAACCAAGGTCACCATTGGCAGTTGAAAGCGACCTTTCATGCATGTTCACCCAACAGCCTATTTCACTCACTCATGCTCACCCAACAACCTATTCCACTCATTCCAAACTTCAAGAATTCAGATCACATGTTTGCCTAAGTGTTTAGATGGTAGAATATAATAATCTTAATCTTAGTTTGTCATAATCAAAATCGATAAAGCTCATGGTTAGGTAATTAAGCTAAATAATCAATTACCACTAATTAGCCTATTAAATAAAACACTAATACCACATGCTAATTTTCTTAACTCAACATAATGGATAATCTACAAATACCACTGGTATAAAACAGAAAGTGGGGGTGGCAATCTTTATTGATATTGTGTTATTTGTATACATGAGTATGATTGAGTACAAAGTGGAGAAATCAGGAGAGAGGGAGAGCCGAGAGAGAGAGAGAGAGAGTCGACAGGAGAATGGGGAAAAGTCTCCAAAATATCTGGTTTTAGGGGTATTTATTTGGAGTCAGCCCGGCCACATGTCATGTTCTGATTGGCCATCCTCAGTTGCTAGATAATGTCTCTCGGGCCTCCAGGTAACGGGCCTCGTCCACGGTCTTGGGTCTCGTCCGCAGGTCCTGGTCCCTGGTCCGTAGGTCCTAGGTTGCTTGAAGGTTCGGATCCTTGACCCGTGGGTCCTTCGGTTGGCTATAGGACCTGATTTCGAGCCTTAAACACGGTCTTGGATCTCTCCTGTTTTTGGGCCTGCTCATGAGTTTAGGCCCATCTATATCAACCACTATTAATGCTAGCCTGTAGTTTGCGTTGATCCTAAAATAATGGAGTCTCGCATCAACCTTAACTTCTCAATATAAAAGAAAATAAAAATGGAGAGAAGTCTCATCTTCCATCCCTCATCATCCCTAACTTCTATTTCAAGGGATTTTTGAGCTAGCAGCCCTGCACCCAGTGTCGCTCTCCATTCTTTTACACGTGTCACTCTCCCCTCCCCTTTCGGGTTCCCCGTTTTTTTCAATGTAAGTTTTGGCTCTTTCAATCCGAATAAAATTAGTCGCAACAAATAGCTATGGCCTATGGTTAAATTACAAAATTTCAACCTAGTTTTTCTAAACCAACATCATTTTCTGAGACAATAATATTATTTAAGCACACGAAATTTTAAAACCAAAATAAATTAAAGCTATAAACATTAAAAAGTTCTCTAATTAGATATTATTCTCCGAAAGAAGGGCAAGATAAGATAGTCCAGTTTCAAAAAGTCATATTCGTATTAATAAGATATTCCAAGGGTATACAGAACAAAAATGTCACCTCCAGGAAAAGAATAGCTGTGCCAGCTTGACTACTAATTAATTTTTCTTCGTTTGGTTGCAATCCATTTCGGTTCCATCTTTTTAGCTCCACGAGAAAATAGTACTAACTACTGTTTTACTGTGGCTATTACCCTCAAAGAACTCCTTCGTAGCCACAATTCATACATAACCATGTAAAAGGCATCATATTCTACTGGTGGAACATGCCATTGGAAATGTTTTCTAACCTCTAGCACCTTATTTTTTAATGCCAGATACTGTTCAGAACCAAACCCTTGAAGAACTTTCTTAAGCAATGGAATATCTAATGTGGCAACAACAACAGAGAAGCTCCTCCAGTTCAGAATATCTGCAAATGGGAGGTCGTAGTGATTGGCGATAATTACTGGTATGCAACCATAATACAGTGAGTCTGCAATGCGAGCTGTGTTTACTTCAAAGCCTTTGACATGGAGACAGAACTTGCTGCCAAGTAGCTCAACATCATAAGGTGTGGTGAGCCGGCCAGAGTGAGCACGGATCTCAGAGTCATTTCCCCAAACTTGGAGAAGCCTTTCGCGGACTGGGGAGTTGACTGAACCGGCAAAGAAGGCAAGCTTTTCCCTGTAAACACGTTTGACATTAGAAATTTAGCGAGTTTCAGGACCTTGAACCTAGAAGTTGTTGTGTCTGTCTGAGATACATGCTTTTTTGTTTGGCTTAACCATAGGTATGCACATCTGCGTTCTGGTCTCCGACTAATCTTGTTCGGGTGGGGAGCGAAATTGTTAAAACACTTCATCAGTTTGAGATGCATGCTTCTTTGATTGAGTACTTATTATTGCAAAACCAGTCCATGTCCATCAGCAGGCAAATAAAGAAACTTGAAAATCGGTTATGCTCACCTTTTGGACGAAGAAAGGTCAGGAGGATCTCCTTGTCGGGGCCAAATTTGCGGCAGGGACGCATCCTTGTGAGAGATGTACCCAGAGAGGAAGTAGCTTGAAGAGCAGACTACCTGGATGGCATTAAACTTCATTTCCTCTGATTTCTGCATTGCTGATCGTCCGACGGAATGACAAGCAACATAGAAGTGATCAGCTCCACCTGTCCTGTTCCAGTAAGGATACTTGTGACTTATGTTGAAGATATAATCTCTGACAAAATCTTGGATAAGATTCACGCCAATTCTAGGGTCGTGACGCATCCTTGCAATTGAGAAAGGCAAGAAGAAAAGGTCTGCGCTCGTGGGATCCTTAGTGATGAAATGGCTCTGCATAAGGACCTTCTTAAAGTAACTTTCACTGGCATAATTTCCCCCAGGTACAAAATCAACAGGCAAGAAGACATTTGCAAAGGGATCATCTGGCCTGTGAGGATAAACATATATCTTTAAGCTCCTATTCATTTGTTTATAGTCTTCCAGAAACATATCTCTATCATGGAACACCTCGTTATTCACATTGATTCCTGAAAACCAATTTTTTCCAGATCCTGGAGTTAAGAAACAAGCATTTTATAAACGCTGAAAGAAGAATACTAGACTAATCCAATCCACACAAAAAAAGTTGCTTGAGCATTAAGCCAATCATCAGGTTTAATCCACCAAAATTGTCCAACCAAGTATTGCAGTCATACAAATCTGATACAGGTGATGTCCAATAAATTACCAGGGGACAGTGTACTGCAACTTGTAAAACTAATTTTGCTGAAAGAATTTAGGAGAAGAAGCACATTCTTCTGTAAGTTTTTCTCTCAGAAATCTACAACTATTCATAAGATCATATTTGATGGGGGTTCAATCCAATTAAAGATCTCAGAATTGAGATTTAGACAAAATATGTCCTAAAAGGCTAAAGCTACTCGCCTCTTAAGGGTACTGCTAGTACTCCCAGGCATCTAGAAGAACTATTCATGAGATGATTTTCAAGGATCAACCAGGAAATGAAGTTCAGATTCCCACAAAGTACTGCAACATTTCTTCTAGACTCGCCTCTTAAGGACCCAACTGGTGCTCTCAGCGCATCGCCAATTATTTGACAAACACAGAGTTCTGCACCGTTCAATAGGAGCTGCATAAAATCCATCTTTTACCCCATCCACCCAGTTAATTCAGTCAATTTTTGACCCACAAGATTGTACTGACAAAAACAAAGTAAACAACCAAATTCAATGGAAAAGAAAGCGCATTCTGTTCTGCCATTTTTTTGTTCTTCCAAAATTTTGATAATTAGAGTACAAACAAAGTGTAGTTAGTCCAATACAGGCCAAAAAAAAACAACACAAACCAAACATTAACCAAGACAACAACAAAACTTAGAATTAAAAGTGAAGAAGTAAAGCTTCAAAATTGGCATACCATGAGATCCCAAGTGTTGAATCCCAACATTCCCGCCACCACTACTATTACTATTCTCTTCAAGATGTCTACTTTCCGTGAAACCAACAACAGGGATTTCCTGCTCGCGGTGGAAGGGAGGTGGGTTGGCTTTGAAACTGAGATTCAATGGCTCAAAAGGGAGCGGAGGCTGCTGCTGCTGCTCCTCTAAGTAGAAGGTGGATGGTTGTTGCTGGTGGTGAGCGAAGAACACTACATTAGAAGTTTTGGTAATGTAAAGGACAATGAAGAGAGAAGAAGTAAAGAGGACAAAGCATGTGGGTACGTAGTAGAAGAATGATGTCAATGGAGGAGATCGCCGCCGGCGACTCAATTGGTAGAGAAGCAAGGAAGTGCGGTTGGCCATGGCAGGAGGGAGAAGTCGTTCTGGTGGGTCATATGATACGAACTATGACAAAAGTCAAAAGTCAGAGTCCCTTTAAAAGAGATCTTCTTTTTGTTTTCTTTGCCAAAAAAAAAAAATTGTCACATTTATTGTAGAATAGTTTGATGAAAACAAATACAGATGTGACAAAAGCATCTTTTCCCGTATTATAATTATTGGCATCTAGTCTTAGAAAAGAATTACTGCTGCACAATAATGTAGAGTTCTCCGTCGATTTGTGGGTTTATTCACCTTGTAGTTTTTTCTTCTTTGGATAAAGGCCAAGGACAACCGATTTCATTCATAAATTTCTCTCAAGGAAGCACAGGTGGATTCCAAATGGCCAACTCATTTGCTACTCTATCACAAACAAGCTCTTGGCCTAAAGTTGCAATCAAAATAAACAAAAGAATTATATAATTTCTTGACATCAGAGACCATCATTGATATGGGTTAAAATACTTAGCCCAAATCTAATATCAATTTTTTTTGCCGCTGTCTTGTTAGAGTTTCTCTCTCTAACACTGTTTAGAGTCTCTTAGGTCTTCTATGTCCTTTCACACTCTTGTGTGTCTCTTTTTCAATTAGTTAGGTCTAGTATTTTCTTTTTCTCTATTTAGGCACTACTCTGTGTTCACCTTTAGTTCTTGTATATCTTCTTTAACTAGTCATATATAATACATCTTTCTACTCTTTTCCGATTTAGTCTCATGACCTACTTTCTGGTCTATTTCTACATCTTTTTCTTATGTCCCTTGTACTCATAGGTTTTGTCCCGTGTCTCTCCTTTGTTTTCTTGTCTTCTTATTGAGTCTTAGTAGTGTGGTTTTTTGTGCGTCTAGTCCGGATCCTACAGTCGTTTCTTCACCATTACTTAGTTGATGTGTTCTGTCTGTATGTGAAGCCATGAGTAGTAGCTCACGAGGGAAATAGGTGGTAATGGAGGAAGTTCGGGTGGGGGAGGATATACCAGCTGGTGGGGGTGAAGAGAGGATGGGGGAGTAAGGTTGTTCTGGAGTTAGAGGATAGTAGGGATGTTGGGCGATAGTTTTCTAATCATGTCCTTTTAGCTAGATTGGTTGTAGAGAGGCGTGTGTCTGTCTATGTGTCAAGTCAATTGCTTTGAAGGTATGGGATTTAATGGGGCCTTTGGAGGTGCAAGAAATAGGCCATAATATTTTCTTGTTTTCCTTCAAGGAAGCTGATGATCGTGGCAGAGTTCTTTGGGAATCACTTGGTGCTGAAAGATTGGCCATCGAATAAATCCATGGAGGAAGTTGACCTCACTTGGTCGGATTTCTCAGTCCTCGTATACGGTTTATGCCCTTCGTAGTTGACAAAAGATAGCGGTTGGAAGATCGAAAACATGATAGGAAGATATTTGCAGGTGGATCTAACAAATTAGAACCAGATTGATAATAGTGGTATCTTGCGACTGAGAGTCTTGCTGAATGTGGATAGACCAATCTGGCCTGGGTTTTATGGGAGAAAGTAGAATGGAGAGGAGTCTTAGGTGGTGCTGGTGTATGAACGTCACCCAGACTTCTGTTACACCTGTGGCATGCTCACTCACGGGGATAAATCATGTAAGAAGCCCTCTCTATCTCCTTGTCCCCATTCACTCCTGAAAGATTTGGGCTATGGCTAAAGGCATAGATAGGGTACCATAGACGAGTGCTGGACAGGGCTGCCTGGATTGCTAGACGCAGAGCTATTGATGAGGAATGTATGAGATTAGGGATCACTGTGAGGAGAAGGTTGGTGGATGATGACGTGGGGGTTGGTGGCATTGAACCAATGCAAGTGGATAAGGGGTCCACTTCGTCCACTCATGATGAGGGAAACCCTTAAAGTCAAGCTTTGGAGGCTGAGCAAGACAAACAGTTGGAAAATGAGGAGTTGCTCTGGAAGCAAAAGTTTAATATTCATTGGTTAGCCAAGGGGGATCGTAACACGACTTTTTTTCACAGACATGCTTCAGCTTCAAGAAAGAGGAATCTGGTCATGCAACTGCAGAGGCAGGATGGTTTGTTAGAAACTGATCCTCGAAATATTTGTGATATGGCTAGGGATTTCTTTCAACAATTGTATAGTTCCTCAAGTAATCCCGTGGACCCTTCTGTCATCAATTATATTTGCAAGAGTCTTCTTATAGAAGCTCAGGAGGATTTGATCCGACCAGTCATTCGGGAGGAGGTTGAGGAGGCTTTGTTCCAGATGAACCCTTACAATTCTCCTGGCCCAGATGGGATGTCTCCTATGTTTTTCCAGCATTATTGGACATTGATTGGCCATGATATTTTTGGTGTAGTGCGTGATTGCCTTCAGAAGTCTGTGCTGCCGGAGGACTTGAACCGCACGCACTTGGTTTTGATTCCGAAAGTTTCAAACCCAACATCCATGACTCAGGTAAGAATAATAAGTTTATGCAATGTCCTTTATAAAGTAATATCCAAGGTTCTTGCAAATCGCATGAAGAGATGGCTGCACTATGTGATTTTAGAGAACCAGAATGCCTTTGTCCCAAATCGTAGCATTTTGGATAATGTTGTGGTTGCTTATGAGTTGTCTCATTCTTTACATCAGAAGAAGTATTTGAAGAGGGTTTATATGGCAGTCAAGTTGGATGTTGCTAAAGCTTACGATCGTGTTGAATGGCCCTTTTTGTTTGCAGTCATGGAGAAGATGGGTTTTTCGGGTCATTGGATTAGTTGGGTCCGTCTGTGTGTTACTTCAGTTTATTTTTCTGTAAAGATCAATGGCGAGCTCTCATCGAGTTTTAAAGCTGAGAGAGGGTTGAGACAAGGGGATCCTCTATCCCTTTATCTTTTTTTGTTGTGTGTTGAGACCTTGTCATCTCTGATTGAGGGTACGGTATCCACTGGTTTGATCAATATTCTGTCTCTGTGTAGGGGTGGCCCGTGAGTATCACACCTCCTCTTTGCCGACGATAGCTTGATTTTTTTTGGAGGCCATACTTTCTGGTGCAAGGAAGCTTAGGCGAATACTGGAACAATATGAGTTTTCCTCTGGGCAGTCTATTAATAAAAGGAAGTCTGCAGTCTTTTTTAGTCCTAATTGTGATAGTCTGCTTCGGGAGGGTTTGTTGGCAATACTAGGCATACAATAAGAGACCTGGGGAGGTAAATATTTGGGCCTTCCCTGCTTTCTGGGTAGGAATAAGAGGTCTGTGTTTTAGGAAATTAAGGTAAGGATGTGGAATCGTGCGCAAGGGTGGAAAGGTAAACTACTTTCCAGTGGTGGGAAAGAAGTTTTGATTAAAGCCGTGGCTCAGGCGGTTCCAACCTATGCCATGAGTGTCTTCAAGTTACCAGATAGCTTGTGTCATGAGCTTGTTGGAATGATGTCTTGATTTTGGTAGGGAAGCAATTCAGATGAGAGGAAAGTGCACTGGATGTCATTGGAGCGATTGTGTTGGCCAAATAAGGAGGGGTGTTTGGGGTTCAGAGATTTGAAAAGCTTTAACTTGGCATTGTTGGCTAAGTAGGGCTTTAAATTATTGAAGAATGATAATTCCTTGTTGTCTAGAGTGTTGAAGGCACGCTATTTCCCTAACTCTTTTTTTATGGAGGCTCGACTAGGGAATAGACCTTCTTTTGTTTGAAGGAGCATTCTAGTAGGAAGGGAGGTGCTTCAGAAGGGTGTTATCAAAACTGTGGGGGATGGGGATAATATCTATGTGTGGACAGATCCCTGGATTTCCATTAAATCGAGTTTTTGACCTTTGGCAGCCAATAGTGCTAATCTTACTGTTCACAAAGTCAGTGACTTGATAGAGCCGAACATAAGATGTTGAAAGGTTGGCCTGCTGAATAGTACTTTCCTACCCCATGAGGTTGAGGCAATCAGAAGTATTCCTTTGGGCTACTCGAGGAGACCTGACACTTATCGTTGTTTTTTTACCAAGGATGGCCAATTTTCTGTCAAGTCGGCGTACAAGGCTTAGATGCAATTTCAGTATCATGTAGCCAGTATGGGTCCATCATCCTCGAGAGCTTCTTTAGCTGTCTTTTGGCAAAAGTTCTAGAGTCTTCATCTTCCAAACAAGGCCAAGGTCTTTTCCTGGAGGCTTTTTCATGACATCCTACTGACGAAGAAAAATTTAATGAAGAGGAAGATTGTCTTGGATATCACTTGTCCACTTTGTGATGTTCAGAAAGAGAAGACCTATCATGCCATCTTTGGGTGTCGGTGGACCGATTCTGTCTGGGATGAGGGTCGGCCACCGGATGGTTTTCTTGATGATGGTTGTCCCCCTATGCATGTTTTGCTTCCTCAAATGATTTGGTGTTATTAGTGAGGAGCATTGGGACATGTTTCTCCTCAAAGCTTGGAATGTCTGGCATCAGCAGTACCTTGCTCTTTTTGAAGGGAATGAGCCGACAGTAGTAGATATTGTGTCTATCTCTGAACGTATGTGGGGTCAATTACAGGTTGTACGTAGCATATGCTCCCCCATTTATCCATGCATACTTTGCCCTGTTCCAGGGAAGGGCCACAGTTAACAATTGGGTTACCTTCCCGTCAGGGGTGTACAAACTAAATGTTGATGCTGCTTTGAGATTGGAACAAGACGCATGTAGGATGGGATGTAGAGCTGTTATAAGAGACTCTGCAGGCTCCTTCAAGGCGGCAGTGACACATAAATTTGATGGCTTGCAAGATCCTTTATTAGCGGAAGCCTTGGCTATTAGGGAGAGAATGCTTTTTGCCCTGCAAACTGGTTTTCTGGATAATGTTGTTGAATCTGATTGCAAGAAGATAGTGGACTGTTTGAAGCTGGGTCATGCAGTTTTAGATGATGCTCCAGTTGGTGTCTTTCTGTATGATGTCTTATGCCTTTTACCTTCATTCAGATGTTGCTCTTTTAGTTTTGTTAAAAGGCAGGCTAATAGGGTAGCGCATGCCTTGGCACAATCTGCGCCGTCTATTACTGATAGACCTGGCAATTCGTGTTGATGGGTCGGGTTCGTGTCGGGTTGAACAGGTAAACAGGTTTCAATTTCTCAACCCGTACCTGACCTATTTAATAATCGTATCGTGTCGTGTCAATCCGTTTATAATCGTGTCGGGTTCGGGTTGACCCGCGAGTTACCTGTTAACTCTAGGAAGTCTACAAATTTATTTGGAATTTGTCTATTTTGCACATTTTTCAAGCAAATAGGTATATAATTAGATTTTTTATATAATAAATATACTTATAAATTGTAGAATCAAAATAGAATATTATTTTAAATCATATATAACAACAGTTTTGGATAATTTGAATAATTTTGGCCTTAAATATTAAATAAGTCATGTATTAAATCAGTAAAATATATAGACACTAAATATAATCGGGTCATAAATAGGTACCTATCGGGTTGGAGGGTCAACCCGCGACCTGACCTGCTAATTTTTGTGTCGTGTCGAGTCAACCCATTTAATTAAACGGGTTGAAAATTTCTGATCTATACATGCTAATTTCGTGTCGGGTTCGTGTCGTGTTGTCGTGTCGAAACCTGTTTTGTCAGGTCTAATTGCTGATAATATGTTTTGGATTGAGGAGCCCCCTTCCTCTCTTGTGCGGCTCCTCAATCATGATTGTATTTCAGTTCATACACTTTAATAAAATCATCGTTTATAATAAAAAAATACTTAGCCCAAATAATCATCATCATGGGCCAACTTACAAGCCCAATCTAAAGACTTCAAGGCCACACCCGTAGGCCCCACATCATCCATACACTCGCATGGGTCAGAAGACAACACAAAAGCCCAAAAAAATCACTCATCCTTGAGCCCTACTCAACCCACAACCACTAGTGGACCCTGTTCACAGATGGCCGCACAGTACCCTCCGGGAAAACAGGGTCCCGGATTCTTGCCCAAAACCCGGAACTTGGCAGCCAAGGAGTCCCCAAGTCCTTGCTGCCCAAGTTTGGTTCCAGCTTCTTCAACACGTTCCTCAGACACCAAAGGCCTATAAATAGGCACCCCACCATGACATTTAGCTCTCTTTAACCTCTCCCAAGCTTATACATACAAGCTTACATCATTTTCTCATTAGATTATATTAGCACATTCAAGATTGTACTCAAATTACACCCTCGATTGTACTCAATCTTGCTCATCAATAAAATTCCTATTTTCCTTACTATATCAATCATGATTCATGCCAACACTAGAGTGATATTCTGCCATTGAATTTATTCCTTTGCCCACTTGCAATGGATTAATTTCAATTAGCAGACTGGATACTCCGAGGCTTAAAGCTTTAAGCATGGCTTCACGAATAGCCATTACCATGGTCCGTGTTTCCTTTGAACTTCTTAGGAAAAGCATAAACAAAATGACCATGTTTAATAGTGAGGATACCACTTGCACCACCATTTCTTGAGGCGAAAAAAAAGGCAGCAGCAGTGTTGAATTTCAATATACCCTAGGGTGCATGGTGTCTCCCAATTCGCTTGGACAGTAATAGGAGGCCTATGGGCTTAGCTGTTTTCACGGTTGTAATAGACTGAGGAAAATTATTGAAGATATATAGCTCCTTGCATATTGTGCTACCTCCATCATCGGATTCCTTTAAGTTTCATTGATTCTACTAGAGTTACAATCGTTCCATATTTCCCAAAAGACAGCCAAAAATCCAGCAAACGACCACTTTCCCTCTTGAGCGGATCATACTCCTCTACCAATCTTTCACTGATGCAAACTGGTCTATAGATCCCATATCTCTCCATTCTGTGTGTTGCCATATGACAGCGTGCAACGAGCTTTCTGTCCCTTCTTTACATCTTTCACTAAATGATGTGTCTCCTCCATGATAGGGCCCTCTTCACTAGGAGGATATCATATCACTCAACATTCTCCCACCAAAATTTCTTAATCTTGTTAGGCACAGATATGGACCATAACGAGTTCCAATTGAAGGCATTTGAGTTAGATGATGAGGCCTGTCCACTTCGCACTCTAGCTGTTTGCTCGACATGGTACACACTCCTCATAGTGAATCCTTCCATGCTCATCATAGAACCAACTCCAATTGTCCTCACTCTCACAGCAGTTGGCCGACAATCTGAGAATTTCCTCAACGTCTAGTGGTGCAAAGACTTCTCGAATCAATTCTTCATTCCATGGTACGTAGGGGATGATGCAACATTAAGGAGTTCACGGTATCGTTAGGGCCTATGCTATCCTTTATCCATATAGGCTGGAAACTTGTAAGACGCTAAACCCATGGACATATTGTATAATTAAATTAGAATACATATATATTTCAAGATTACACAACCACTCCAATATAAATAATATCTAAAAAAATACAAATATATATAGAGAATAATTAAATTTCTCCAAAGACTATTATAAATTCCTACAACCAAAATTGAAACATGGTATCTTAAATAAGGACATCCATTAACTGCTCCGTGAACTAGGACTGCCATAAATTAGGAAAGTCTCAGACGGTGAAATGCTGTCTAATGCGCCTCCTGTTTGTGATAAATATTTTTCTTATATCCTTTTGAATTTGGGATTTGGTATTCGCACCTAGCTAAAGGAGATGTCTTCATCTTTTACCATGCTTCTTCAAGTAGGAGCTGAAGTTCAACTGCATCTAAAATCGGGTTGTCATCATCTCCATTGTAACAGCCCAGGTAAAAATTTCATTTTTACCGGGACTGTTTAAGTTAATGTACAATAATTTACCATTAATTTTTAATCTTGGGTAATTAAATTATGGTAAATTGAGTATTGGATTCCGAAATCGAGCATGGCCCCACGTTCAGGATTTTTCTGCGGATTTTACGGACCAAAGTTGGGATTTTTCCGGGTCCGGGAATCTTCGGAAAAGCCGGGTTTATTCTCGAATTATCGGACCAGAAATAAGATAAGTGGGTATACCGGATATTTTCTGGTCCAGGTGGGCCACACTTCACATGCAGCATAGTAACTGCATAATTGAAGTTCAATTATTTAGCCGCCATTTCCTGTGATACCTGTGAATTGCTAGTGCCTAAGCTGCCTATTAAACTATATTCTTCTGCCACCCTATGCACGCCATCACCAACTTCACCATCTCTTCTTCTCCTTGCTTTTCTTTTNGGGTCCGGGAATCTTCGGAAAAGCCGGGTTTATTCTCGAATTATCGGACCAGAAATAAGATAAGTGGGTATACCGGATATTTTCTGGTCCAGGTGGGCCACACTTCACATGCAGCATAGTAACTGCATAATTGAAGTTCAATTATTTAGCCGCCATTTCCTGTGATACCTGTGAATTGCTAGTGCCTAAGCTGCCTATTAAACTATATTCTTCTGCCACCCTATGCACGCCATCACCAACTTCACCATCTCTTCTTCTCCTTGCTTTTCTTTTCTTCCTTTCCTACAAAAACAAAAAAAAAAGAAACAACACAAACTTTCCCTGCAAATCCGTTAGAACCAGGAAGGAAAAAAAAAAGGAAAAAAAAAAAAACAACAAAACATAACACACAACACACATCACGCGCCACATCATCACCACCTCTCCCCCTCTTTATTTTTCGTTTTCTTCCCCACACCACTGCCCGAGACGCCGCCGGGCCGTTCTCCACTGCCGCCGTCCGAGACAACACCACCACCAAGAGCACCCCCCTCTCTTTCTTCCTCCTACTCTTTTCCTCGCCGGCCACCGCGAGCCTCTCCTTCTCCTTCCTCTTCCTCCCTCGTGTGCCGCGCGCCCCATCTCGACACCGCCGGCTGCAGCGACGCCCCGGGCTCCTCGCCTCTGCCGACCTTGTCACCGCGCCACCGTCGTGCCTGCTCTCTCCCCTGCCTGCAGCCGTCGCGCGCGCCTTGCCGTCGTGGCTGTACCGCCTTGACCCGTCCTCGCGTGCCGCCATCAAGCCAAGGTGAGCAGCCCGTTTTAGAGCATCCGGCCCGGATGAGACGAGATATGGGTCGGATCGACCCGTGGGTTGAGCTTGGGTTGCAGGATGGGTTTGTGGGCTGATTTATTTGGGTTAAATCGGATGGGCTTGGGCTTTAGGCTTAGTGTTGGGCTTAGGGTGAGATGGGTTAGGTGTTTAGGTTGGGTTTTGGATTTGGGTTGCTGGGCTTTGGATGTGGGCTAGCACCATAGGCCCAGTCCGAAAATTAATTAAAAAAAAAAAGAAGAGAAAAGAAATTCTGGAAAAAGAAAATAAAATCTGGAAATTGGAATTAAATAGAAGGAAAATATAATTGTGAAATTAATGGAGGAAATATAAAATTTTGGGAAGTATGTGGTTTATGGAAAATAGTTTTGGGAACGTATATATGGATAATAAATTGTAGAGATAGTATTTTGGAAAGTACATACTTAAGGAATAATTATGGGAAGGGTACTATCAAGGTAGTAAAATACCGGAATAGTGCCGGGTATGGGAAAAAAATATAGAAGGGTATTTTTGACACTTGAAATAAATGGTGAATGATGATTATAATGGAGAATTAAACCGGGGGAGTAACCGAGCCGAGTTTATATTTAATTTACGGTATACAGTATTAGCATGACATTTGCATACCATCTTATATGTGCATATTATTGATTGATATAGGAGTTGACAACGAGCAATNTTGTTCACAGCTTCGGAGTGAATTTCGGGGACGAAATTCTTTTAAGGTGGGTAGGCTGTAACAGCCCAGGTAAAAATTTCATTTTTACCGGGACTGTTTAAGTTAATGTACAGTAATTTACCATTGATTTTTAATCTTGGGTAATTAAATTATGGTAAATTGAGTATTGGATTCCGAAATCGAGCATGGCCCCACGTTCAGGATTTTTCTGCGGATTTTACGGACCAAAGTTGGGATTTTTTTGGGTCCGGGAATCTTCGGAAAAGCCGGGTTTATTCTCGAATTATCGGACCAAAAATAAGATAAGTGGGTATACCGGATATTTTCTGGTCCAGGTGGGCCACACTTCACATGCAGCATAGTAACTGCATAATTGAAGTTCAATTATTTAGCCGCCATTTCCTGTGATACCTGTGAATTGCTAGTGCCTAAGCTGCCTATTAAACTATATTCTTCTGCCACCCTATGCACGCCATCACCAACTTCACCATCTCTTCTTCTCCTTGCTTTTCTTTTCTTCCTTTCCTGCAAAAACAAAAAAAAAAGAAACAACACAAACTTTCCCTGCAAATTCGTTAGAACCAGGAAGGAAAAAAAAAAGGAAAAAAAAAAAACAACAAAACATAACACACAACACACATCACGCGCCACATCATCACCACCTCTCCCCCTCTTTATTTTTCGTTTTCTTCCCCACACCACCGCCCGAGACGCCGCCGGGCCGTTCTCCACTGCCGCCGTCCGAGACAACACCACCACCAAGAGCACCCCCCCTCTCTTTCTTCCTCCTCCTCTTTTCCTCGCCGGCCACCGCGAGCCCCTCCTTCTCCTTCCTCTTCCTCCCTCGTGTGCCACGCGCCCCATCTCGACACCGCCGGCTGTAGCGACGCCCCGGGCTCCTCGCCTCTTCCGACCTTGTCACCGCGCCACCGTCGTGCCTGCTCTCTCCCCTGCCTGCAGCCGTCGCGTGCGCCTTGCCGTCATGGCTGTACCGCCTTGACCCGTCCTCGCGTGCCGCCGTCAAGCCAAGGTGAGCAGCCCGTTTTAGAGGATCCGGCCCGGATGAGACGAGATATGGGTCGGATCGACCCGTGGGTTGAGCTTGGGTTGCAGGATGGGTTTGTGGGCTGATTTATTTGGGTTAAATCGGATGGGCTTGGGCTTTAGGCTTAGTGTTGGGCTTAGGGTGAGATGGGTTAGGTGTTTAGGTTGGGTTTTGGATTTGGGTTGCTGGGCTTTGGATGTGGGCTAGCACCATAGGCCCAGTCCGAAAATTAATTAAAAAAAATGAAGAGAAAAGAAATTCTGGAAAAAGAAAATAAAATCTGGAAATTGGAATTAAATAGAAGGAAAATATAATTGTGAAATTAATGGAGGAAATATAAAATTTTGGGAAGTATGTGGTTTATGGAAAATAGTTTTGGGAACGTATATATGGATAATAAATTGTAGAGATAGTATTTTGGAAAGTACATACTTAAGGAATAATTATGGGAAGGGTACTATCAAGGTAGTAAAATACCGGAATAGTGCTGGGTATGGGAAAAAAATATAGAAGGGTATTTTTGACACTTGAAATAAATGGTGAATGATGATTATAATGGAGAATTAAACCGGGGGAGTAACCGAGCCGAGTTTATATTTAATTTACGGTATACAGTATTAGCATGACATTTGCATACCATCTTATATGTGCATATTATTGATTGATATAGGAGTTGACAACGAGCAATTTGCTGAGGAACCGGACTTGGAACTTGCCGGACAATTCCATAATTGATTATCGGCTAAGGTGAGGATGGATAACCCTTGTTATGTTGCCTGTAATACTTTGTGTGCTTTGTTGTTCGATTGAACTGCTGAATTGTTGATTGTTGGCTGAATATCTGCTGTGGATATTATTGTTGCTTTTGGACTGTGATTGTGATTCTGTGGATATTATGCTGAGATTGATGTTGAACTATTGACTGTGGAAATTGAGAAAAAGAAATTGGAACATGAAATTGGAATTGGAATTGATTTGAGATGTTGATATTATTGTCATGTGGAAAGTAGTGGTACGACCCGATGGTTTGAAAATTAATTTTGAGATGCTATGGTCGGTTTTTGGTTTGGTTGGCCCGTCATGCCTGTGGTTAGGGTATACCGAATACCCAGAGGCTCGGATATGCCGAATATCCGCGGTGGCTCGGATATGCCGAATATCCGCAGAGGCTCAGATATGCCGAATATCTGGTTGGCATGACGTCGCCTGAGGTTGGGGTATACCGAATACCCAGTGGCTCGGATATGCCGAATATCCGCGGTGGCTCGGATATGCCGAATATCCGCTGTGGCTCGGATATGCCGAATATCCGGTTGTTTTGATATGAGGATTGGTTGTTGACCTAGCATCCGGAATTAATTGATTACCAGGTACGACCCTAGCTTGTCCAGTGACGGGGGCCCGGAAGATAAAATTGGTAATAATAATTAAGCATTCTTTTGGCCTTGTTTCAGTTGTTGATATGTTGTTGCTTATCTGTGTTTGCTTTTAAGTATTACGGTTGCTTGCATATCACTGTTTATCCTTGGTCGGTGAGCACTTCGGACTCACCCCTCGCCTGCGGGGTTTCATCCCGTAGGATAAGTTGCTTCCGTAGTACAGGAACGACGTTCGATGGCTGCTGCTTTCTTCTCCACCTGACTCCGGATCCATACCACCGTTGCATGTGCATAAGTCTTCCGCTGCTATTCTATTGCTTATGTTGCTGTATTGCTGAATTCCTGTGATATGTATATTACTGATACTATCTGCTGCTGCTGAGAGCACTGTGTTGGGTTTGAATAATGGTCCCCGAGTGTGGGTGACAGTTGTATTGATAGCTGCTGTTGTATAATATTTGCACGTTGTACTGTCTGTTCTATCATAATGAATAGTTTCGGCACGTGTTTACTGTGTTACGGTAAATACGGGTCGGGGCGCTTCATCCATTGCTGCCATTGTCGCTGCCGTCACTATCATCCCCACCATGGCCATTAATGGAAGTAACTCTTGTGAAAATTATATTTTAAAAGAAACATTGGCTTGTCTCTCATCGAGGAAATACAAGGGCCATTAAAGTTTTGTTTTGAGACAAACTTTTTGGATAAAACAAATTATTTGGAAATAAACCAAACGGTCAATTTTACCAAAGAATCAAGGATAAAAGTTCCCTGGTCTTTAGGGTAAGAAGTTGGTTAGCAGATTTTCAGACTGTTTGAAAATATTATCCTTCCCCAACTCTTGTCTATAAATACAACTACTATTTTATTTTGTACAATGAATTGAAATTTTGATGGTTCGTAATTGAAATTTTCTTAGTAGCATTTGTTACCCTGTCATTGATGATAGAAGAACTTGTTGTTTCTTGAAGGAAATTGTAGTAGGCAAAATATTCTTTTTTCTAACAATCTAAAAGAATATTATGCTATGCTTTTATTTTAATTTTCTCTTATGAAAGTTATACTTACAAATTTTAATTTTGGTTTATATTTTGACAAAGCTATTGATAGAAGAGGAACTAAAAGATGCAAAGAGAAAATCAAGGTTGCACATATTAAACAGGAAAGAAGAAAATTTAGCCTTATGAGAGATATGTTTTTGAATAAAATTTTGTTTACAAGTCTTATGTGAATTCTAATTCTAATCTAAATAAAGCTACCTATTTGTGGAGAGCCAAATGAATTTTTTTTTCTGTTGTGTAAAATAGAATAAGAAATGAAAATCCTCCTAACTTGAAAAAAAATTTTGGTTTAAGGAGATGATATTAATATTATGATCAATTTGAAAAATTATTTTATGGAAAATGTGAGTAAATAAAAATTATGTGACTTAAGCTTGTCATGGGGTCAATATTAAAAAATGAGTGGTGCATGAACATGCTACCTTTTACTATTTCCTCTTATACTTTAGTAGGGATGGAGAAAGCTAAGGAATGAAGAATTTTTTTTCCCCCTAAAACTCACATTTAGTTCAACCTTGGTACTTATACCTTATGTTCATATAATTTTACTTCATATGATATTATCGTGCAAAATTGAGATTAATGTCTAGTTGGGATAATAAGCAAAATTAATATGCTTTTTAAAAGCTTTTGTGACTAAGTTTTTATCAAAGATATCTTTGATTGTGAATTTATGAATTTGTAATATGAAAAATATTTATTGAATAATTTTATATGAAATTATTCTTATTTTATATTTTATGTGTTTATTCATAAAAAGTGCTCATGAACATGTTTTATTTATTTAAATTTTGAATGAGATGATCATCCCTTATTGATAGTTTTTGTGGAAATTTAAGTTATTTTTTTTAAGTTATATATTCAATTATATTGAAGTTTAGATGATAAAATAACTTAACTAGTCATAATCAATAAATTAAGATTATTACTTTGTTCAATTTTATTTTAAAATATATCATCTTTTAAAAAATTATTATTATTTTATTAATTAAATACTTCTAATTTTATATAATATAATAGTTAATATGATTGATTAGTTAAATTATTAATTAATTTTTTTTTTAACGATTTTGGCTTATAATTATTGGCTTGTTTATAGCTCAATAAAGCTTACTAAACGAGCCGAGATTGAGCCGAGCCTGAATCGAGCCTGAGCCTACGAAAATCTTAATGAGCCAAGCATGAGCTTAGTATTTAGGCTGGAGACGAACACGAGCCAAACTTGAACTTTGTTAGATTTTCAATCTTAATGAGCCAAGCATGAGCTTAGTATTTAGGCTGGAGACGAACACGAGCCAAACTTGAACTTGGTTAGATTTTCACGAGCCGAGCCCGAGCGATCAAAAGCTCGACTCGGCTGATTTGTAGTCCTAGTTAAATAAGTATAGATTTATCAATCCAAACCCGACCATTCTGTTTAATTAATACGTCATGTGTCGACACAATTTGTTCATTGAACCAATGTATAAGTCCCACAACCTGACCTATTTAATTTTGTGTTATATCGGGTCAATCAGACAAACAAATAAAAAATCTCTAAGCTAAATTAATTACCAATGTCATGTGAGTTTCGTATTGTGACAAAACCCATTTGCCAGGTCTATTTTAGATCGTTTCTCTAAGTAGAGTTCTTCACTGCCATGCTTCGGAGGCTGCCTCGCCCGCCCCAATATCACCACTTTGATTCTGTAAAAAGGGCTGGCGTTTTTATCTTCTCAAATATGGGCTTGTGCTTTTGGATTTTGATTCGGACTGGGTGGGTTTTGATGTTATTAGCCATTTTTTTAATTTTTTTTGGTGGAACTGGATGTTATTAGTTTAACTGTATAGAAACACACAATCTGGGAATAGAAAGGCACACGGAATACACTGGCCCTTACCATTGTATTATAGTATGAGTAGCAGTGTTACACTAGGACTAGTAGACTTATATGATGAGGTACACGATAATACACAAGAGTGTCATCACTATCTAATTACAGTAGCTATCCTAACTACCAGATATAAGTCCTATCTCTAATATCCCCCCTCAAACTCAACCCGGTTTGGAACAAAGGTTGAGTTTGGCTTTTAGTTGTTGGAACGATGCAGTAGCCAATGGTTTCGTTAAGACATTTGCTAGTTGATCACTGCTCGAGATAAACTGCACTTGGAGCTGTCCTTTAGCAACTTGTTCCCTTACGAAATGGTAATCAATTTCAACATGCTTGGTGCGAGCATTCAAAATTGGATTGCGACTCATAAAGGTTGCCCCGAGATTATCACACCATAACATAGGTTTCCCAGCCGGAGCTCCAAGCTCATGGATCAAGGCTTGAATCCACATTAACTCCGCAACTCCGTCTGCCATCGCCTTGTATTCTGCTTCGGTAGAGGACCGTGCCACCGTCCGTTGCTTTCTTGAGGCCCAGGCTATTAAATTGCCCCCGTACATAATAAAGAAACCGGCAGTAGACCTCCGATCATCCAAGCTGCCTGCCCAATCAGCATCGATAAAGACTTGGAGCTCCCACTTCGTTGCTGGCCGAAGACACAATCCCAGGGTAATACTGTGTTGTAAATAACGTAAGATACGTTTCACAGCTACCATGTGCTCCTGAGTCGGTCGATGCATATATCGACTAACCTTGCTCACCGAGAAGGCTATGTCTGGTCGCGTTATTGCCAGATACTGCAGGGATCCTACCAGATGTCGATAGGTTGTTGGATCAGCAAGAGCTTCTCCAACATCTGCACGCAACACATGTGAGGTAGAGGCAGGTGTTTCTACCGGTTTGCATGACTCCATTCCAGCACGCTTCAGGAGATCCCTAATATACTTCTCCTGTGTCAACACTAATCCCCCTTTTGCACGATGAACTTCCAGACCAAGGAAGTAGGAAGGGGACCCAAGGTCACGTAGAGCAAACGTTTGGCCAAGAGTAGTAAGCAAGGAGGACAGAAAAGAGGAGTCATTGGCTGTTACTATAATGTCATCCACATAAACCAAGATATAAGCCATGATTTTATTATGATGATAGATGAACAAGGACGGATCAGATTGAGACACATGAATACCTTGTCGAATCAGAAAATCACTCAAACGAGAATACCAGGCTCGAGGAGCCTGCTTTAAACCATATAGAGATTTCTGTAGATGGCAGACATGGCTCGGTCGTGTGGCATCAACAAAACCCGGGGGCTGCTCCATGTAAACACTCTCCTGCAGAGATCTATTTAGAAATGCATTCTTCACATCTAATTGCTTCACTGGCCAATTCCACAATAAGGCCAAGGAAAGAACAATACGGATAGTCGCCGGTTTGACTACCGGGCTAAAGGTTTCTCCATAATCTATGCCAGCTTGTTGATGATACCCTTTGGCCACTAACCTCGCCTTGTACCTATCAATGGTGCCATCAGCTTTCCTTTTAATCCGGTACACCCATCGACACCCTACCAGATTCATGCCGTGAACATAAGGAACCAAGGTCCACGTCTTTGTTTGTCGTAAGGCAGCCATCTCTTCCTCCATTGCGTGGCGCCATTCCTGCAATTTGTTAGCTTCTTTAAAGGTATTGGGCTCACATTCAATGACGGGTGTTGGTGTAGTGGTGATATGGTAATTTGATGGGGAGAACCTGTTTGGTGGGCGTCGATTCTGACGCAAGACCATTTGTTTTGGAGGTGAGGAAGGAAGAGAGTGCAAAGAAGGTGAAGGAGACGGTGACGAAGACGAAGGAGAAGTCACAACAAGAGAGGGAACACTTGGAGCAGACAAGGTTGGACGCGGTGTTCTGGGTGGACTATCACGGAAAGAAATGGGTGAAGATAATAATGGTGGAGTTGGAGTTGGTGATGAAGACATTTTTCCGGATTGAATTTGTGTTGGAATTTGAGTTGAGTGAGAAGACGTACCTTGCCGAGGGAGCAGCACAGTTAGAGGCACAGTAGTCCAAGTAGAAGAGGAGTCCGATTGGGGCATAACTTCCTGTTTGTGAGACGCAAAGGGGAAAACACTTTCATGGAAGGTAACGTGACGGGCAATATAATAACGTCTCTTATCAAGATCATAACAACGATAACCTAAGTGTGAACCTAAGTGTGGAGAGCTATATCTTAGGAAAACACAGGGAGCTGAGCAATAATCTATCTTATGGTGATTGTGAGGCCGAAGTAGGGGAAAGCACAAACAACCAAAGACCTTTAGAAAGGAGTAATCAGGAGTAGATTTAAACAGGACCTGAAAAAGGGATTGGTTGTGTAACACAGGTGTTGGTAATCGATTGATGAGATACACTGCAGTTTCAAAGGCGAAATGCCAGAATTTTCGTGGGATTTGAGCTGTTGCCATTAACGTCAAACCAGTTTCAACAATGTGCCTATGCCTACGTTCAATTGCACCTTGTTGCTCAAAAGTATGAGGGCACATCACGCGATGTTGAATTCCATTATCGTGGAAAAATTTATTCAACTTGCGGTACTCACCACCCCAATCAGTTTGAACAGCTTTGATTCTAAGTGAGAATTGTTTTTCAACACACTTTTGGAACATGAGGAATCGAGAAAACACATCAGATTTATTGGTAATTGGATAGAACCAAATGAACTTGCTATAATCATCTAAAAACACGACATAATAACTGTGTCCATCAACACTAGAGGTTGGAGAAGGTCCCCAAACATCACTATAAACTAACTCTAAGGGTGACGTGGACCATTTATTACTGGAAGACAATGACAGGCGACACTGCTTGCCCAAAGGACAACGAGGACAAGGCGACATACTAGAGGAACGAAGAACTGGAAGACACTGGCTGGACAGCAGTTGTTGTTGAACACGAGAGTGAGGATGCCCCAATCGTCTGTGCCATACTAACGGTGTGACCCGAACAGCAAGGAAAGTCTGGAGACGTTAACGACAAGAGAGAGAGGGCATTTGATACAAGCCATCAACGCTCGGACCTGTGAGAAGTGTTGTCTTGGTATCCTGATCCTTGACACAAAAATAGCTAGGGTGAAATTCAAAGAATACATGATTATCTCTGGTAAACTTTTGAACTGAAAGAAGAGACTTTGTAAGGTCTGGAACATGTAGGACATCAAACAAATACAAAGGTTTAGGGAAATGAGACAAGGTCTGAGAGCCAATACCCGCAATCGAAAGTTGAGCACCATTACCTACTTGCAAAGAATCCGAACCTTGATAATCATCATAATTGTGGAACTGGTGAAAGTCAGGAGAAGCGTGATGACTTGCTTCCGTGTCCGGATACCAAAAGGAAGGAGAAGAACCAGCATAAGAGGATGGCGCAGATGGAGGTGCCGGTGCATGCCTGTGATAACAGTGAGACGCAATATGACCATGTTTACCACAAATCTGACATCGTGGGGGCGGTGCATCAGAATTCCAGTTTGAGCCCCAAGAAGACCCATGGTCATAACCATCCCGGCCACGGCCCCAGTTCTTACCTCCTCGGCCACGGTTGTTGCCGCGACCACGATTCCCACGCCTCTGAGAAGGGAAAGGAGCTCGCTGTGCGACCTGAAAAGTTGGTGCCGGCGTGGCCAGTAATGCCGCAGGTGCAGCAGGAGGGGCAGAAGACTCAATATTCAAAGACTTAACAGGATCATCATATATAAATTCATGGCTCATTAGTAAACTTTGCAGTTCAGAGAATTTAACTGGCTCGATGGGAGTCTGCAGCGAGGCTGTGAGTGGCTTGAACTCAGCTTTCAGCCCTCGAAAAATATAAACATTAAAGTCATTGGGAGTTAACGGTTTACCGGACGCAGCCATCTCATCGGCAAGCTGCTTGCCACGCTGCAGAAATCGCGCAACAGGTTCATCAGGTTGCTGTTCCAACCTTTGCAAAGCCATGTGGAGAGCCATAACCCGGGTGTTATTAGGGGCAGCCAGAGTTTCCTCCAATGCTTCCCAGGCTTCACGGGAAGTCGTTTTGTTCACCATAGTGGAGAAAACACCTTCAGTGACAGAGGACAGAATACCACTCAAAATGAGGCAATCTTGTTGCACCTAGTGTTGGAAATCTGGGTTTGGTTCAAACTGTCCTCCACATGTAGTAGATAGTCTCATGGACGCTGGGCAAGGGATTGAACCATCGATAAAACCCATAACACCTTGACCAATCAAGAAGGGCTCCATCTGAGCACGCCAAAACACATAGTTAGTTTCAGTTAATTTAATAGAGATGTGATGATGAACCTGTGATAGTGGATGCGTGGCCGGATCCTAAATCGCCACCTTCGGAACCACTATAGTAGAAGATTTTGAAGACTCTGCACTCTCATCTATTTTACTCGCACTCTCAACATTTTTAGGATCTGTTGCCATTAGGGCTTGTATGGCTCCGCTACCATATAGAAACACACAATCTGGAAATAGAAAGGCACACGGAATACGCTGGCCCTTACCATTGTATTATAGTATGAGTAGCAGTGTTACACTAGGACTAGTAGACTTATATGATGAGGTACACGATAATACACAAGAGTGTCATCACTATCTAATTACAGTAGCTATCCTAAATACCAGATATAAGTCCTATCTCTAATAAATTGATGAGATTTAGTTTGTGCATTATAGAGTGACTCTGCAAAAATGATCACTGTACGACAAAATAAAATCAGACCCCAACTGCTGTTATTTTATGATGGAAAACCGAGGCGTCAATTGGATCTAAAACACACAGTCCTAATTGATAAACACACGTACAGTCCTCTCAATAGTCATGCTACCACCTACCACTACTCCTCTCATGCTTTTAGCAGTTGATGAGAATAGCTATATATCGAGGAAAGTAGCTGCAGGTAATATTATTCGTGAGACGACAGAATAACTTTTGGATTGATTTGTCTCATATTGTGCTGTAGCTAGCTCGCATAGTATGGTATCTATGCAAATTTCTAACCCAAATTGGTTTTATTTATTTTGGCTTGGAAAAAGTTGAGGCTGGGCGAGCCTCAGCAAGAGCTTACAATAGTATGGTTAGATCATGCACACACCAACCAATGGTAGTGTTGATTTAACCCTAACCAAATAAACCACCCCTGGTTAACAATTTGAGTTACACTCTCTTTTCTAAAATACTAGTCTTGATTATGAGAAGGAATGTCAAAGGAGTTGAATTTATTCATCGTGGTAGGAGTTGATGCGTGATTGTGTCTACCATGTCTTGTGTGGTAACCTGGATTTATAGAGAAACCGTCTAAACTCAGCTCTAACCTGTGAACATAATTCTCTCTTCTTGCCCTACAAACTGCAAGGCCATAAGGGAAAAAAAAGTCTTGAACACCAAAAGCAGCAACGGCAAGACAGATATCACCAGCTGATCAAAAGAATTCAGACTGCAAAAAGTAGTGATACAACAATAAACTTCAAGGCACATAACGAATCATGATTATATAATAGAAGATGATGTTATTAAAGTGATAAAAGGAAAGAGCATATGTTGCTGCTCAATACTGTAGCAACTCTTAGCATTCAATTTACAAGAATAACCTCAGCAGATGGTCTTACATTAAAAGAAATGCAAACCCAAGTACAAAAAGAAGGGTAGCTGGTGCACCTACGTACGAGCCATGGTTCTCCAATGGAAATGCTGGGTAACATCCACGATCAGAAAAAAAAGAGTGCACAAATATTCTTCACCATCCGCGTTAATAACTTGGCAACATTTCCTCAAACTTGAATATCTGGTTTATGCAATACTTTCCAGTCCCTCTTTTGTTAAACTTGTCCAACTTCTTTTCGAGATGGAAAATGGAGATGGCGGAGAGTAGAATGTGCCCATTTCCCACTATACCAGTGTGAGCTTTCAGTTTTACAGGTCAGTCGAATATATGAACTGTAATTAAATACTACCTTCCTCTATGTTCTCTGATGTTTTTTTAACTTGCTTTGTAATGTTCTTCAGAGGGTCAACTAGGATATATGATTAATTCTATATATTTATGTGAACAGGCTAGCTACCAATAGCTCTTGCTTGTGATTTGCAATATAGCCGTCTACATAGGTAACTTCTTGATCTTCTTTCTCATTACTTGCAATGGCTTTGCCATTAATTAGAGGCATCTATAACATTGACTCACAAGGAAATATTAACATGAGTATCTGACATGTTGCTTGTCAAATTTGGTTTCACTTTGGAATTGATCACCTCTCCATTTACGGTTGTGAAAAGAGAGATGTACTTTATGTTTTTTTTTCTTTTATAAAAACAAACCATAGTATTCAGTTTTACAGTAGTGGAACTACCTTTTTGAGTTTTGGATGCTTCTTTGCTTAATGCACCCTACAAAACATGAGGTGCATCTTCTACCAAAAAACAAAAAAAAAAACATGAGGTGCATCCATGAGTCAACTGTACCACCTACTCAACTGCACCAACCTCAAATATCATGCATATCATGCATTCGAAACCATCATCTACCTTTCATTAGGTTGGGGGGGAACATTTTCTTTCTTTCTTTTCTCTTTTTTCCCTGACTCACTTAGGTTTCTGAAACTTTCCATTAATTGGCTCATATATAAGGGTCCTATTCCTGTGATGAGATAGAGAACGTTCCAGACATCAATTAATATAATGGACTTGAATTTTTTTTTTCTAATTTATCTTGTATCGAACCGTGAATTGAAAATTTTAATAAAATCCGTAAGTAGAGTATGACAAGGGTATTCATATCGGACTGGAGCATATAGGCAAATAGAGGTTATTTATATGTTACTCCGATATAATTAGGCGCCACAGTTAATTCCCCATACATCATCAAGAATAAATAGTGTATTTTTTTTAAAGAAAAAGTTTAGCTCAAATTATAATTATATATCTGTTTCTCGATTTGGCATAGTAATTAAATCTACTTTGAGATAAATTCATAAACGAAAGTTCTTCTTCAGAAAATTTTGGATTTTCAAAGATATGTCTTGTAGCTGTCTTTTTATTTTTCCCCTTGATTATTGATCGTATGTGTTAAAGCATTTCTGACATATATATCTCAAGCAACTCTCATGACTAAGTGTAAATCAACTCGCTTGGTGATCATTGCTTTTCTATATTCATGTGCAAATATTGTTCTGACTGAAGATGATTCTTTTCCCTTCTAAGCAACTCTTAATTGAGCAGGTACTTCGTCAGTAAAAACTATATGCTTATGGAATCCAAATTAAGATATTGACTCATGAGCTAAGATTTTGAGTTAACAGATCGTCTAAACCTTCTACTGCTTCTAGCTAGTCCTTGGCATTCATGCATGTGCCCGCCATCAATTCAGGAACTAGTTCAAATGCCATACATATTTGTTTCAACATATAAACTAGAGATTTAGAGAACGGATTAACTATTACGACTAGAAACAAGAAAAACACAGATTATTATATCGAGAGAGAAAGCTAGTTATGTGCATCAGCTGGAAAACTTTAATTAACACCAAAATGTCATATATACAATAGTATATACTTAATGGCTAAATATATGAAGATGATTGAGTTAAGACCCCCTTATAGATATGACAATATACAGTTTCATGTCCACAAAGTAATAGGAACAATTTTCACATACCAAATGTTGTGATTAGATATCCTTTCCTTTCCCTCAGTTACTTCCTAATTGACTGTTTGCTGTAGTTTTCGGTTTTCTTTAGTACAGCTATAGGTTAATTAGCATAAAATAATTAAGCCACCTTGACTAATTTTCATGCAATTATTTCTGTATGCACATGACATTGCTGGTCGATAAGGAGATCACATTGAAAAATGGTCTCGCATGTGGGCTATCGGGTGTGGCAGATTTGTAAGTGTTGCCTGGATGTCTGTGTATATATATGAGTTTGGGAAGAAATCACCCACCATGTGGGCTATATAACTAGCTTCCTTTTTTTTTTTATTTTTCAATTTCAACTAAATCTACAAGTTGAGGAGGAAAAAACTATTATTCTCACTACCAGGTGGACTACCACTTAGGTTTGCCGTGAAGTTAATGTATATTAGAATGGAAATGAATGCATTGTCTAAAACCTTGTTGTCTAAGCTAGGTTTCTAGCTATAAAACTGTCGTGGAAATTTCAAACTCGTGTAATTTCCTGCCCTTAGGAGCGAGCAGTTGTGATAATCACGTCAGTGGAGCTCATTTCTTGGAAAAGAATAACTACATAATTGTGGGATTTGATGAGTAACAGCAGAAAACACAGGTTTGAATTTTCTGCGGATAAAAAGGTAAGGCAACCAGCAGCAACTAATAGACCACTGCTTGTTGCTAGTTTAGTGAATACAACGAGTTGAAAATCAAGTTGTAGTCAGGATATATGCATATATTCGTCATTAGTATTCCACGTTAAACCAACAGCTATTTCTGACCAAAAACAACCAACATGCCGTTGATAGTATTTCTGTTCTGTGCAATATTGTAACTAATGTATGAACACTTAGCATCAAAAACAAAAAAAAAACTAATGTATGAACACTACTAAAAGCTTTTGCCGTGACTTCTTTTGTTAAGTCATCCTCCTACTGCAAACTCTTACACTTTGATAAGCTAGAAAGAAATGGATATGTTATTTTTAGTTAGCTATTGGTTTTTTCCAATTCGAGCCGGCTCAACATACTAAGAGGTAAAGCTCTCCCAAACTAATTTTCTCTGAGGGGAAATGAGAAGAGAAAAAAACACAAATTAAAAAGATAGAGCTCCTATATATGTACATACCAAGCTATAAATCTGTAGATCGAAGATAGAACACTCGAACCTTGAAGCATCGAGCCACCATGGGTTTTCTTAAAGAAAAACAATTCACACGGTTTTTAAATCAATAAAAGAAAACGTTGATTAATCAGAAAAAAAAAGAAACAGTAAAACGTTGTGAAATGCATTAATTAAGTTAATCTGTTCCACACAATGCAACTTAAACAACTCAACCATGCTGATGAAAAACGAAAAACAACAACAACAACACAACCATGCGTCCATTTTGCGTACACTTTTACACAACAAGTTTAACTATCACATGTGTATATATCCCGAGAGAAACAGCAAGAACTTTACAACAAAACATTTACAGCATTCCAATGACAGTCTGAGTATCTAATTTTCACCATTCACTTTGGTGCAGGGTCAAGATGGATGAGGGTTTAAAGAACCTTCTTTTTCCCCAAAGGCTGCCATTGAAGATACGACCAGTTCATCATCCCAAACCCGCTGATTGAAACCCTCTTCTGAAGAGGAAAAAGGGTGAACCAATGGTTCCATAGGCTGAAGCTGCTGCTGATGGAGAAATATGTTGTCGTTCAACAAAGAATCTAGAAAGGAAGAGAAAGCATCGTCATAATTTGCATTCCTCAAGTTGGAGTCTTGTGCATTAATAATGTTGTGTTCAGGGCCATTTTGTAACCCCGTTAAAGTTTCATCACAAGTAGGCCAGTTTCGAGTACCATCATTGAGAAACTGGTCTTGATGTCCATCTACATTGGTGATTGTAAGATCTTCACTTATTTTTGTGGCTGTTGTTCCTGCCCGGCTCGTACCGGTTTCTTGCAACTGATGGTGGAAAAAGGTAGGATTACAAGATAGTTGTGGAATACTGGCTACTTGTTCTGGATAATTAGTGAGGGTAGGGTTCAATGGCTTGTGAGTTCTTGGATCTATTCCTTGGCTAATGAGCTTCTTGCTAAGATGGGTATTCCAGTAGTTCTTAATCTCATTATCAGTGCGCCCTGGTATCCTCCCAGCTATCAAAGACCACCTGAAAGTGAACATTAAGACTTAAAAGGATGCCATTGAAAAAAAAATGATAATCATATATATAGATCCACACCTATGTTATACATGACCACCCATTGAAATTGATTGGAAAGTGATGATTAAAAGGTTCATATCTACCCCAAAACCAATAGTGACCTAGATGTCTCTATACATTTTCACCTACCCATCCACACACCAAAGAGAGAATTGGTGCACCATAACTGACAAGCAAAAGATGCAGAACGTTCAAAAGATCTGGTTTAATTGGTAACTTTGGAAAGATTTTAAATATGAAATCCAATCAAGATCGATAAGAGAAATACTCTAACATGTGCTACTATATATATGCAGACAGATAGAGATCCGATTGAAATTAAGACAAAAAATGAAAACCCTACATATGAATCGGAATTCGGGAATTATAGTTAATCGATCCTCACAGAAAAGGTGACACATGCACATACGCATATGTATTCACAGAGAGAGAGAGAGAGAGAGAGAGAGAGATAGCAGGAACAAACCCTAAAGCAGCAGAAGGAAAATAGTATAAAAAATAATTAAAGGAAAAAAAAAAACACTTGGGGTGAAAATTAATTAAACATATTAATAGGAGGGTATGCTAATCTCGCAGAAAAGAAGGTAGGCAAAATAGAGGAAAAACAAATAATTAGGCAAGCCCATGTAATATATTAATCCATCAAAGATCTGATTCATTCTATAATAAGAAATATACCTGTTACCTAGCAGTCTATGAAGCCTAAGGATTAGATCTTCCTCATCTGGAGCAATACGACCTCTCTTAACATTAGGCCGGAGATAGTTCATCCACCGGAGCCGGCAGCTCTTGCCACACCGGAGAAGTCCGGCACGCTTGGGCAGCGTGCGCCACCGGCCCTCTCCCTCCTTCCTTACGTAGCTTGCCAAGAGCTCATCTTCCTCTGGTGTCCATGGCCCTCTCTTTATGCCCACTTTGCTGCAACAAGGGGTTATTGTACTCTTGCTCATGTTGTTGTTGCCTGAAGATGATGGATTCCTCATCGTGATTGATAATACTTTTGGTGGGCTCAATGTTGTTGTTGTTTTTTTTTTTTTTTTTGTCTCCTCGAATCACTGTTTTTTCTTTTGCTTGTCTCAAGAATTGAGGGATTGAGAGATTGGATGGTATGGTGGTGTTATATAATTACGAGGAGACGTAAAGGCTAAGACTAGCTAGGGAGTCTAATACTGTGGGATCGATGTTGACATGTACTGTGGTGACAGATAAGGGATTTTCCATCTGTAATGTCTCCCAATAGATTTGGAGCACACAGCTAGAATAAAGCTATCAAGTTTGGTACTTGAACCCATTATATCGGTAGTACAATCTATGATATGATCCCACGTAAATTTTACAGCGTTCAAGTAGTGTGTCAAGGGGTATGTATATATGTCTACTTAATCGATTATGATTATCAAGTGAGTATATATGCCCCTTAACAATTTGCAATTCATATATAATATAGTTTTTTCTCTATGCCGCGCACCATGCCCTTTGATAGCATCGTAAACAATTTAAGATTTATTAAAAACAAAATAGTAAGGAATACTTGATTGATTATGTGTCACTGGTTTGCTTGCCATTTGGTACAATAGAGGGACAAAGTTTTTTTCCCCGACAGTACTATCTTCCAACTGTTTTGTCCGTAACATTCGCGGTGCCCATATGCATGGTCGTAGCTCTCCTATGATATATATGTACGTAGGATCTGTATTGCCATACATCATACATTTTCAAGACTGAAAATGAGTTGTTAATGTTATGCAACTAGCTCACATATATAGAGCCCATAGAGTACTCCTACATTCCTCAAAACCATTTCATTTCAAGTGTTACCACTTTTTAGAGATAAGAGCAAGGTTATTAAACCTGGCCCGGCCATTTACCCGTTATGATGGCCGGATCGCGGATTTAGAGGTCTTCCGGGGTTCAACCGAAGTTTGACGAATATTTGAATTAATAGTGAATATTCATTTTTTAGAAATGAACCAATAAATAATCTAACTAATAGAGATAAGGATTAACATTAGATTAGAGATAGCGGTCTTTTTGAAATTCTGTTGATATCTGTTATCACTCATCTGTTAACATCAATATATACACATCAGGACTGCTTCAATAGGCATCCTGGTATTCAACCTTACATGATAGCGGAGCAGGTGCTCTTCTTGAAAAGCCAAAACCGAAACCATCCCTAATCACGTCTACCTCACCTTCAACCTCATCCTCAACCTCCCCTTCTACCCTCTCTGGTTCTAGTGCCTCCTTTCAAACTTCCTCACTTCCGGTTGCGTCTGCGCCTTTGTCTTCCTCTATGCATTATGTTCTTTCTGTCAGTAACATTCGGAACTATGTTCCTGTTCTTGACTGTAGTAATTTCCTGGTCTGACAAAGTCTTCTCTACACTATGTTTGCTTCTCACAAGGTTTTAGATCATATTGACAAAGCTGGTAATGCCCTTGACCCCTTTCTTCCCTCTTTAGATCCGAACACCTTTCCTTCTCCAAATCCCCTTTTTACATAATGCTATCAAATTGATAACACGCTTGTTGCTTGGATCTATGCTACTATCAATCCAGACATTTTAAATCACATTGTGCGACCAGGTTCTTTTCCAACTGCGCGAGAAGTGTGGGTGTTCATCGAACAACTTTTTCATGATCAGGTTCAAGCCCGATATATGGAATATCGCACTGCTTTTGTTACTTCTAAAAAAGGGTCTGAATCCATGTCTGAGTATCTTTTTTTTGTTCGTCGCATTGCTGATATTCTTGAGTCCATATAGGCCGTCGTGTCAGCGAAGATGAAATCATTATGCAAATTCTTGATGGACTACCTAATGACTATAATGATTTGGTTACTCATCTGACATCTAAATCTCCTCTCCCTTCTTTCTATAAACTGCGTTCCATGCTTTTGGCTTAAGAAACCAGGAAGACCAAATCTTCTTCTAGTTCTTCTGATTTTTCATAGGCTCTCTTTAACAGTACTAGGGGTAGGGGTGGACGTGGTGGTCGCGGGGACCGCGGTGGTCGTGGTGGTTCTGGTTCCTTCCGGCCATCATGGAATCATTCCTCCAATGCTTTTCAGTCCAAGTCACAATTCAAAAATTCCAACTCCAAAAATTCCATCCTATAAACCCTTTCATCTTCTCCCTCTTTCCCTCATTCTACCAAGACTCATCTTTATTCTTCCTCTTCTCTATCTGTGCTTGGCTCTCCTCCTCCCTGTGATAGCTATGGTCATATGGCCAAACATTGCCCAGAGTGCACTTTCGCTGGGGTCCATGAGCAGCAGCATCCTTCTTGGTTCGCTAATACAGGAGCTGCTTGCCATATGAGAAACTCTACTTCTTCTCTTGACTCCTTTGTTAAATATACTGGCACTGACTCCGTTCAAGTAGGAGATGGTACGTTTCTTGCTATTACTCACATTAGTACCAAGGTTTTCTTTATTGGTGATCACAGTTTTGTTCTTTTTGATGTTCTTGTTGTTCCCAAACTCACCAAAAATCTCATTTCCATCAAACGATTTTTCTTATGATAGCTTCTGTTCTATTGTGTTTAATTCTTCCGGTTTTTTTGTGAAGGATCCTCTATCTTACCAACAGATTTGGTGCGATGATCCTGGATCACTCTACTCCATTTCAGTACCGGATTTTGTTCATCATTCCAGTCATGTTCAACATTAACCATGTCCCGACTACAAGAAAATTGTGAAAATTTGATTCTTAAATTCGGAAGACCCGAAGAACCCTCCATGACCAGGCCGGTCTTTGAGATACTATAACCCGGAGGGGCAAAATACTCGGATTTGCCTACAGGTCATGGTTACCCGGGTTCAACCGCCCGGGCTGGTCCAGGTTTCACAACAGTGGATAAAAGTCGCCTTTCACTGCGTAATCAGTCTCCATGTAGGAATTCACCAGATACATGTCTCGGTCAAATCTGGCCATGGTCGTTGGGAGATTAGCACAATAGATTAACTATCTATATATGGTCTTGAATGCAAGAGAATTTATACGAGTGGAGCAGATACCCTCGTCATTACTGCTAGTCATGTCCAGTTTACATATGCATCTGAAAAAAAACAAATTCTTCATTGAGGTTTGCACAAATATATAATTTTAGGCAAAGTAAATTTCTTTTATTTTCTTTTAACATATCTATGCCTAATTCCAATATATATATATATATATATATATATATATATATATATATATATTTTGTGAATACTTAAATTTGGACCATCCATATTTTATTAATTTGAACTTTTTATTTATTTTAAACTAATGTTAATGAGATAATTTAATCTTAGAAAAAATATATTTTCAGTTTCATTTAATAGAATATGGATACCACAGGAGTTTTGGCCTACAGGAACATATTTCTTTGGTCTAACAACCTTTAATTCCAACATTGAAATCAAGCCAATTCAGAATTAATAAGAATTGGGGCTAAAAAAGGCAAGAATGATAACAGTGGAAAGTGGCGGGCGGTCATCTCGGGATGACCGCCACCACCTGGCGGCCATGTATGGAAGACCGTCGCCACCAGGCGGTCATGCCGACAAGACCGCCCGACACTCGATAGTCATGCATCCCTATTAAGCAATTTTTTGAAATTTTCGACCATTAATTCGATCCTACGCATTTTTGGTTGGATTTTTAGCAAGAATTGCGTCCATTGTGAGGTCCACGACCTCTGTACTCCCAAAACCTATACACCCATAAGCTTATATAGTTTGGAGAAACCCTACTTTTCCAAGCTTAGAAATACTTTTTAGGGTTGTTATTCTGCCAAAATCCAGTGGAGTGAAGCATAAAAAACGTCCAGTAGGGAGGGAGTTAGAAGGAGATCAAAATAAGGCTTAGAGGAGGCAAGGAGTGGGTGTGGAAAACAACCCAAAGCAAGGAGCTAAAGGAGGGCTACAAGAGGTAATCCTAGATCCTTTTTATTTATTTTATTGTTGATGATGTGTTGAGATGTATATTGCTGATGATATGATGTGATTATTATGATGCCATGATAAGAACTACGTGAGCTTTGAACCCGGTTGCCGGGATACGTAAGTGGTCTCTAGTGGCAGAAACTCAAGCCAAATCTTTTCTCCTCCCCCTTTCTTTTAAAGATTTTTATTGCTTATTTTGTTGTTGTGATTTGTTTCATCACTATGCACACACATATAAGGCCTACAAAAATAGTTTATCAATTGCGCAAGATTTCGCCCCAGCAAGGGTGAGGTGCCTAACACCTTCCTATCCTTGACGAACCCCAGAATCCAACAATCTCTAGTTCACTAAAAATCTGTCCCATATGTGTTGCCTAAGAAAAGAAGTGATGCCTAATAGTTTTTTTTGGGATTTTTTTCAAGAAATAAAATCAGGGGGGCGACTCCTTTTCACACACACACGCATGCACGCACCCACGCACGCACGCACGCACACACACACACAGACACACAAATATCAAGCCACGTGACAATTTGTACACATGGCATTTTCTTAATATGATAATACTTTCTTTATTATTTAGTAAACATTTTATGAAAATTCCATTCCTAAATTAAATACAAACCCTTAAGACTATGTCTCTTGAAGTTTTACAAACCATTCAAATTCTGTGGTAAATAAAGAATATGTCTCTTGGAGTTTTTTTTTTTTTATTGAGACAATATATTTTAGAGTTCCTAACATTAAGTAAAAACTCTTGAAATTTTTCAGCATCCCATGCCTATAAATAAATAGAGGCACGCATGTTAAAAGTGACACAGCTCTTCCTCATTGTGAGCATCGCGCCGCCAGGTCCGGTTGGCGGGGATATCGCCTCGTTGCCGTGGTTTAAAGTCAATGGCCTGCGATTCATGATATTTCATATAAACTCTCTTAACTTAAGTGGAGAGAACCAATTCGATGATTCCTGGGATAGACGAATTAACCGCTTCACAAAGAACCATCATTCCACGCATATTCCCAGACATATATAAACTGGTGGAGTCACAAACGGTCTCACTTAAAACCCAGCAACGATAGATAGAATATGCATGTATGGTATTCGCACTTCGCTAAGTTCATTCAAAGAAGATATCACAAACCCGGACAAACTCACAGAAATACTAGGCACACACTGTTCTCGGTGTTCTCTTGATTGTCATCTTGAGAAGGAGTTGCCACCCAAATTTATTAAAGAAAAACTTGAGGAAAACCCGTCAATGACACCGGATAAAGCACAGATCTTGAAACCAAGAGGACGGTCCGGGGATTCGTTTATCGCGGACTACCATCTTCACGAAGACAATACCGATGATATTGGATGCTAATGCCAATGTGTAAGTTCAATGGTCGGATCAAATACCTCATGTTAACAAACAAAGAAAATAATACATGCGAAACGAAATGCAAAATATTCACATATTTTAGCTTGCATCTCATCCACTTGAGACTGCCTACGTACCCCCTATTCTTGGGTTCAGAGCTCTCGTAGTTCTTCTAAATGGGGATCCCCAAGGTTAACCTAGGTCTTCTTCTAGAATTTGGCCGATCCTCACTTAAACACACTTTTGTGCCCCGTGCTAGAATGATGGGCTTAGTTTCTCAAAGCACTTTGTTCAGTGCGTGCAATCACTCTTCTCTGAAAATTTCTAAAAAAAAAATGCATTGTACAAAACGTACTTGGGCATTAAGAAAGGTCTTTAATGCAAACTTATGTCATTTCTATGAATGGATGAAATTTTGTGCATAAAACTCTTGTATGCAATTTCTCAAAGAATAAGGATTAGCATGTTTTGAAAACATGCAATGCTCGAGTCGAAAACCATTTCATATGTCTAAACTTAGACAAATGCTTGACAGAGGTGATGTTCTGCTTTCCTTGACCGTATTCAGACACAAAACATCGATACAGAAAGGATGATTGGTGTCAAAACATTCATTGTACTTCTTTCATATTGCATAATGGAAGCATGGCTTTTACTAAAAATATTTCGTGTTTGAAAACTAAGCTTTAGTGATTTTTCTTTGAAGAGGTGCAATTTGGAGAAATTTAGTTCTTTATGCATCAAAACTCTTTTTTGGAGAATGGTGTGTGGATTTGACAAAAGTATGCATCTATAAAGGTGTTCATGCCCAAATGGATTTGCAAAAAGCATCGTTGGAAATCATAGAAAACTCATTCTTGAGAGACACCTAGAATCATCATTCAAGTTACCATCATTTATTGAAGGCACTATCTTTGACAATATTGTCATAATCGAAGGAGAAGCATTTCGAAAAACAAAGTTTAAAAGATTTTCGCATCGAGCACAGAAGTTGGTTTAGGGCATATCATAGTAGACATACCCATTTTATACTTGGGGACCCCCTTAACATGCACACTAACACATAAAAAAATAATCAAACAAACATGCAAATAAATAATGCAGAGATACAAACATAATGTTTATAATGGATGCAAAACAAACAAACAAAATGTTGCATAAAAGTAAAAAGGTTTCCATACGTATTAGCGAGTACCGAAATCATTTTAGCATTTCTCGGGTCAAAACGGGATGCCGACAAATGATCTGGGGAAATTTCAGAATTATGACGGCATAGAAAGGAAAAAATGCCGGGTAACTACCCGGCATTACGACAACTTATAATGACGAGAATGTAAGAGATAATTCCAGCATTAGGGCGACATAGCATCACTGATTTGCTAAAATGGTTTCGCATTGTAACGACCTAAACCCTAAACTCTAAATCGTAAAACCCTAAACCCTAAAATCCTAAACTTTAGACCCTAAACCCTAAATGCTAAAACCCTAAACCCTAAACCCTGAAATCCTAAAACCCTAAACCTTAAACCGAAACCGAACCTTATACGAAGAGAGAGAGAGAGCTCTAACACGCAAAAGGATGCTTAGGAAGACGACGACTTCGTACCCGAATTCCGACATAGAGGGGCACAAGAGAGGTAGAAAAGGGCGAATATCAAATCCTTTATTTTCAACTTAGAGCGGGACAGGGAGGGAGATCGAAAAGTATAAAGACGTGCACTAAGGAGCGCGACTCCTGGGGTGAAGAAAAATGAAGGGAGGGGACCCCCTATTTATAGTTTTTCTGGATGGCAAAGGTCATAAATTTGCAATTATGGGGATGCTAGCCTTAAGCCATGGACTGATGGCATGGCCCGGAGGCAAAGGAGGTTTAATCGTGCGAAGGGACCCACCAGGACCTCGAAAAATTGTCACGCCCTGTCAATATGTGACCGGCCTGGCACCCAGTAAGCCTTAAAGGCTTGCACAGGGCATCCAAAGGCCTATGCCAAACAACGGGCAGAAGTTAGCCTGACGGGAAGAAATGCCTAATGCGCAGCAAAAATTAAGACGAGCATCACAATATGAAGTACGAAAATAAACTCACAAACATTCAGCTTATATTTACATAACTCATGTACAAAAAAAATGGGGCACTACATGTCTCATTTAAGCCAATTCATTTAGGTGTACATATACAAGTGGAACCAAGATTGGCTAAGTACCCATCGTCTACAAAATACGCCTCTTGGCCCTTCCCACACTAGCTACTCGCATGCTCCTAGCCCTAAAACAAGGGAGTGGAAAAGGGAGGGGTTGGGTCCACCATTCAATAAGTAGGTGGCCATACAGGCTAACAACAATGACACAAAACAAACGGCAAATAACATCCAACAACCAAACATCTCATGTCGCCGTGATCAGCCCACGAGTAAGCTATCATGGAGTTGTACCATGCCTACCTATATGGTCTGTGTGGCCTTGCCAACGTGTTTCTCCTTAGCCTATAGCCCCACATACGAGGCATAATCGATTGGCTACCAGAACCATATTAGGGGCCTAGCACAACACCACCATCATCTCATTTGACCGAGCAGCCTAGGAGCACTGCAAGGTCCATCATCTTACAGCATCTTATGTAAATTCCATGATGCAAATGGGATGCATGAAATGCATAGCCCGATCACCGGACTCGTCTCAAGCCAATATATATCATCAAATATCTTAAAATCAATATTGCACCATAGGTTCCATTAATAGGAAGTTGGGTCGTCTATCCAGCAAGCAAGTCTCATTAACCATCACACAAGTATGCAACCAAACTTACACAAAATTAGGCCTCATTAGGCCCTTCACCCTCCTTTGGTGCTCCTGGGTTCTAGCACATGCCCACACACAAAAACCATATTAGCAACAAGCACAATACCACTTACACAACAAAACATCAATAAGAAGTGTGGATATATAATGTCCTATGCATTAGTGCACCCATTGGCTCACCAATTTGCCAGCCAGGGGACCAATGGTGCACCAGCAAGGCCAATTGCACATTTGGTACACCAATTGGCCTCCCGTAGGGCCAATTGTGCACCAACACAGCCAACCCAAACCCTCACGCCTTCAACAGCTCCATCATACTCTAATTACTTAACAACTTTGCCTCAGATGTCCCTTCAAAATCAAACTTGTGCACTGTCCAAGCCAAAAGTTTACTTGGCTAGCCAATTGGAACCAAATCATGCAAGGATTCCAACCTAAATCGCTTACCCCTTCTTCTTGTGTGCAAGATGCTTGGGAGAACTTTGAGAATGGCCGAGTATTTCCTCCCTTAGTGTTTTTTACATTTTTCGGCAGAAATGGGACTTAAGGTGCCTGCTAGACTACCTAGGGCTCAAGCTAGCAGCTTAGTCAGTAGCCACTTGCAACTCCTTTACCACAAAATCTGCAACCTTGCTCAAGCTCCTCTCCACCTCCTACTTAAATTCCAATCCATGAACCTAAGCCAACGCACCCCCATACTTAGCCCTCAATCAGTTTTCCCGAGCACTTAGCACACTCTAATCTATAATTAAGACTAATCGTGCACTAATTAATCCAACTAAGCCAATTGCTAGCCAATGGGAACCAAAGGTTAGCTAACTGAGGCCAACTGAGGCCAACTAAAACCAACTCTTGCCCTAGCATCCCTCTTCATCAAGTAAACATGTTAGGCTTCAATAATACGGGTTATCACATCACCTCCACCTTATATAAAATTCGTACTCGAATTTACCTGAAAATAAATGCGGATTCTTGTCCAGCATCTCTTTTCCGGACTCCCAACTAACTTCCTGTCCTGGGGGGTCTTATACGCGCCCTCATACATAGCCCTCAATCAGTTTTCCCGAGCACTTAGCACACACTAATCTATGATTAAGACTAATCATGCACTAATTAATCCAACTGAGCCAATTACTAGCCAATGGTGACCAAAGGTTAGCCAACTAAGGCCAACTGAAACCAACTCTTGCCCTAGCATCCCGCTTCATCAAGTAAACATGTTAGGCTTCGATAATACGTGTTATCACATCACCTCCACCTTATATAAAATTCGTCCTTGAATTTACCTGAAAATAAATGCGGATACTTGTCCAGCATCTCTTTTTCGGACTCCCAAGTAACCTCCTGTCCTGAGGGGTCTTCCCACAAAACCTTCACAGATGTGACCTCTTTTTTACGAAGTCTGTGCACCTGCCTTTCTACTATCATAATTGGATGCGCTTTATAAGTTAGTTCCTCCTCAACTGAATCTCCTACGGTGCTAAAATGTGCGAAGGGTCCGACAAATACTTCCCTAGCATCGATACATGGAAGATCAGGTGAATCTACGACAAATTCAGTGGCAATGCTAGGCGATACGCCACTGGTCTGATATTCTCAAGTATCTCAAATGGACCCAAATATTGGGGACCCAACTTCCCTTTCTTTCTGTATCGTAGTACTCCTTTTGTGGGCGACACTTTAAGGAAAAACATGTCCCCAACTAAAAATTTCAGCTTCCGTCTTCTATTGTCTGCATAGGACTTCTGCCTACTTTGAGCAACACCTACATTTTCACGGGTTACTTTCACTTTCTCAGCTGTCAGTTCCCCAATTTTAGTTCCAAACAATTTCTTGACTCCAACTTCATCCCAAAAAACCAGTGTCCGCCACCTGCGGCCATACAACACCTCACACGGGGCCATACCGATACTGGATTGATAGCTATTATTGTTGGCAAATTCGACCAATGACAGGTATTTGTTCCAACTGTCCCTGTAGCTTAGCACACAAGCTCTTAGCATATCCTCCAGAATTTATATCACCCATTCACTTTGCCCATCTGTTTGTGGGTGCAGTACTCAAATCAAGTTGAGTTCCCATGGCTTTCTAGAAACTTCGCCAAAATCTTGATGTGAATTGTGGGCCTCGATCAAAAACTATTGACACCGGCACACCATGCAATCTCACAATTTCATCAATATAAACTTGGGCTAGCTTGGCAAAATTATAAGTAGTCTTCATTGGTATAAAGCGAGCAAGCTTAGTCAATCTATCAACAATCACCCAAATGGAATCGAATCCACCAGCAGTTTGCAGCATTCCGCTAACTAAATCCATAGCAACTCTTTCCCACTTCCACCCCGGGACAGAGAAAGGCTGAAGTAACCCCCGCGGGTTTTGGTGTTCACGCTTTACTTGCTGGCATATCAGGCATCTAGCAGCATAATCTTCAATATCCCGCTGCATATTGTTCCACCAATAATGTATTTTCAGATCATGATACATCTTGGTGGAACCTGGGTGCAGCATATATCGGGTTTGGTGTGCTTCGTTCAGAAGTTTTCTACGAAGATTTTCGACATCAGGAACATACATACTTGTGCCAAACCTCAGAATACCATCGTCCATAACCACAAATCCAGCTAGTTCCCCTCGGCTCGCCTTCTCCTTCATGATTTTGTTTTTGCATCATCATTCTGGGCCTTAGCAATCTCCTCATTTAAAACGGGACGCACTTGGTAGTGTGCAATAATGCTCTCAATTCAGCTACTGCACATTGTAAGCCTTGGTCCAACAACTTATGCCATGTCCTAACCGTGGGCCTTCTAGCCACATTAAGATGTGCCAAACTACCAACATATTTTTAGCTCAAAGCATCAGCTACAACATTTGCTTTTTCAGGGTGGTACTTAATAACACAATCGTAATCCTTGAGCAATGCGATCCATCTCTGTTGCCTCAAGTTTAGATCCCACTGCTCCATTATGTACTTCAAACTTTTATGGTCTACGTAAATGTCACAAGGCTCTCCATACAAATAATGCCTCCAAATTTTCAAAGCAAACACCACTGCTGCCATTTCAAGATCATGCACCTGGTAATTTTTCTCCTTTTTCTTGAGCTTTCGGGACGCATAAGCAATCACCCTGCCATCCTGCATCAAAACACAGCCTAAACCAACCCTCGATGCCCTTCATCATAATTTTCCATACAGTGCATCCTTCGTTATTTCCAACGCCGAATCAGTGCGAAGTTGAAAAGGCCTGCGAAGGAATTTCAAGAAGCTTCAACCGTCTGGATAAGATGAGCTAACATGTTGTATTTATTTCTTTCCAGTGCTTCTGGGGCTTGTATTGCTGAGTTATTCGAGCCTTTATAATTTATATTTTGTACAACTCATTATCGTATTAAATAAATAAAGTATCGTTAACAACAACAAAAAAAAAACCCTCGATGCATCACACTATACGATGTATACACCATCCTCCTTAGGCAATGCAAGTATTGGTGCGATTGTAAACCTATGTTTCAGCTCCTAGAAGCTAGCCTCACAAGCATTAGTCCTCACAATTTGTTTCTTCTTGTGGGTCGGCCCACACAATGGTGCAGCAATGGAGGTAAAGCCCTCAACAAACCGATGATAATATCCTGCCAGCCTAAGAAAACTCCATACTTCCGTCACATTGGTCGGCCTCGGCCACTTATCAATTGCTTCCACTTTCTACAAGTCTACTTCAGTATCCTGAGCCGATATTACATGACCTAAAAATGATATCCTTTCCAACCATAACTCACACTTAGAAACTTTTGCAAACAATTTCTCTCCCCGTAAAATTTGTAACACAATTCTCAAGTGCATCTCATGCTCCTCCTTGGTTTTAGAGTAGACAAGCACATCATCAATAAATACAATCACAAACTTGTCAAGGTACTGCTTGAACACCCGATTCATCAAGTCTATGAATGCTGCTGGTGTGTTGGTCAAACCAAACGGCATCATCAAGAATTCATAATGCCCGTACTGTGCTCGAAAGGCTGTTGTTCGCACATCCTCCTCCTTAATTCTCAACTAATGTAATGGTACCCTGACCTCAATTCAATTTTTTAAAAAGTACTTTGCCCCCTGCAACTGATCAAACAAATCATCGATGCGAGGCAATGGATACTTATTCCACACAGTTAGCTTGTTTAATTGCCGATAATCGACACACATTCTCATCGAGCCATCTTTCTTTTTGAAAAACAGAACCGGAGCTTCATACGGGGACACACTTGGCCTGATGAATCCCTTGTCCAACAAATTCTGCAGCTGAGTTTTCAACTCCCGCAATTCTGTAGGGGCGATCTGATAGGGTGTAGTTGACACGGAATCTACCCCCGGCACAAGCTCAATGCGAACTCAATTTCACGTTCCGCTGGTAATCCCAACAAGTCATTAGGAAAAACATCAAGAAATTCATTAACAACAAGTACTTGACTAATTAAAATTTTTGGCTCACGTACACTTTGCACCACTGTCAAATACAAGCAGTCCGTTTGTCGTGCCACCAGATCTGCCTTCATTGTAGAAATTATTTGGGGTTAAGGAGAGACAAACTTCCCTTGAAAGATAAATTCTGCCTCCCCAATAGGCTGAAACTTCACCCTCTTATTTGCACAATCAACACGGGCACCATACCATGACAGCCAATCCATGCCCAAAATCACATCAAAATCTGCCATCAACTACACATTTTTCGGAAAGTGATGATCCATCACACAAATATCACATCCCTGATACACTCTATCCACATAGACACACTCATCAAGAGGAGTTTACACGGCCAATGGGCTTCCAAGATCACTAGGTGATTCGTCAAAGTACTTGGCAAAATGCGAATTAACAAAGGAGTGTGTACACCACGTATCAATTAAACACAAAGCAGGGCATGAATTAAGTTTTAATGTACATGTCATAACAGTGTTGGAGGCTTTGGCATCCTCCCGGGTCATGCAAAATATAAGAGCCTGCCCCTGGCCCGGTTGGTAGCTACTGTCCCTACCAATGGCTCCACGACCAGTACCTCCCCTGCCTCGAAAAGAGGACTGACTATCAGTTTGTTATGGCCTTGGCGGTGGTGAAGCCACACTGGATGCCATGGATGATTGCCCAACAGAACAATCCCGAGCTATTTGACTTGTCTGCCCACATATATAACATATATTCTACCGTATTAGACACTCCCGCGACATATATCCAAACTGGCCACACTTAAAGCACACACTGTTAGGCCTCATTTATGCACCTTGAGTACCCTTGATTGGCTAAATTTGGATCTCAACAAGATGGCACCAAAACTCGGGGCACCATAGTTAGAGCAACCTTGGAATCGTTCCCTCGAAACAGTCCCCCACATTCACATCTTCCCTCTTCCTCGGAACTGTCCAACACCAATGAAGAAACTTTGCTAATTTGCGAACCCTCTTGCTTAATCCACTTAGCATTCACAGCCTCAACAACACCTTCTCGGGCCCTTTTTTTTAATTGCCCTTGCTTAGTCAACCACAACAGCATACCAGTGAAAGTCATGAGCAACAAGAGAATTATAGAAAAAGGTCTTCAACCCATAGACAAATCTTTTAATTTTCCTCGGGACCAGATGCATTGCATACTTGGACAACTTTGTAAACTTTGAATCATACTCAGACACGGTCAGATCCCCTTTAAAGACTCAAACTCATATGCCCTTTCATCCTTGACACTTTCGGGCAGAAACCGTGCATGGAACATTTCGGAGAATTCATTCCATGTCAAGGGTGCTGCATTAGTTGCCCTTTCTCTCCTCTTAGATTGGTACCAGTTGTTAGCATCCTCTTTCAACCAAAAAGAGGCAAACCCCACAGCTCTATGATCAGTGCACTCTATTACCTCACAACACTTTCAAATTTCCTCTAATAACTGTAAATACTGGTGGGTCAAGCTTCATGAAAGTAAGAAATGGTGCATCATTATGACCTTGTTCTGCCTTTGCCTCATCCCTTCTCTTATCAGCCACCGATTCTGCTAACGACTCAACAGCCCGGTTCACACCGTGCAACCCAGCCTTCAGCACTTCTAATGGAATTTCCTACGATGCATCAGAATACTCATCCTCATTAGGCAATTAATCCCGAAACCCGAGACATAGGTCTCATCAGCCTCATCTTCGGCATCACAAGCATATTGTTCATCATGAGCAATATCATCCACATATACCTCCTTTTCCAACTTTCTCTTGTTTTGTTTACGTGCACACAAGGCACAAGAAACCAACAGAAAAGAGTCAACTCTCACCATCCCACGGTCTCTAATAATGGGTACCAGCCTACAGAAACCTTTTGAACCCTATGCCCCTTAGCATATAACCATGCTCTGCTACCAAAACTATCACGCTCCGTCAATACATGACCGGCCAGTCAGCTGGTGAGCCCTAAAGGCTTGCACAGGGCACCAAAAGGCCTATGCCGAATAGCGGGTAGAAGTTAGCCCGACGGGCAGAAATGCCTAACGCGCAACAAATATTAAGACGGGCATCAAAATATGAAGTACGAAAATAAAATCACAAACATTCAGCTTATATTTATATAACTCATGTATAATAAAAATAGGGCACTACATGTGTCATTTAAGACAATTAATTTAAGTTCACATATACAAGTGGAACCAAGATTGGCTAAGTACCCATCGTCTACAAAATACGCCTCTCGGGCCTTCCCCCACCAGCTACTCGCGCGCTCCTAGCCCTGAAACAAGGGAGTGGAAAAAGGGGGGTGAATCCCCGACTCAATAAGCAGGTGGCCATACAGGCTAACAGCAATGGCACAAGCAAGCGACAAATAACATCCAACAACCAAACATATCAAGTCGCCGTGATCAGCCCACGGGTATGCTATCGTGGAGTTGTACCAAGCCTACCTGCTTGGTCTGGTGGCCTGTCAACGTGTTTCTCCTTAGCCCACAGCCCCATGTACGATGCAAAACCGATTGGCTTCCAGAACCATACACGGCGCCTAGCACAACACCACCATTATCTCATGTGACCGAGCAGCCTAGGAACACAGCAAGGTTCATCATCTTATACCATCTTATGTAAATGCCATGATGCAAATGGGATGCATGAAATATACAGCTTGATCACCGGACTCGTCTCAAGCCAAGACATATCATCAAACTTCTTTATTTTGAATATTGCACCATAGGTGCCATCAATAGAAAGTTGAGTCATCCACCCAGCAAGCAAGTCTCATTAACCATTGCACAAGTATGCAACAAAACTTACACAAAATCAGGCCTCACTAGGCCTTTCACCCTCCTTTGGTGCTCCTTGGGTTCTAGCACCTGCCCACACACATAACCACATAAGCAACAAGCACAATAGCACTTAGGCAACAAAACATCAATAAGAAGCATGTATATATAATGTCCTATTATTAGTGCGCCCATTGGCTCACCAATTGGCCAGTCAGGGGACCAATGATGCACCAGCAGGGCCAATTGCACATTTGGCACACCAATTGGCCTCCTGCAGGGCCAATTGCGCACCAACACAGCCAACCCAAACCCTCACGCCTTGAACAACCCTCTTATAGTCTAATTACTTAACAAACTTGCCTCAGTCTTCAATTCAAAATAAAACTTGTGCACTGTCCAAGCCAACAGTATACTTGGCTAGCTAATTGGCACCAAATCAAGCAAGGATTCCAACCTAAATCACTTACCCCTTCTTCTTGTGTGCAAGATACTTGGGAGAACCTTGAGAATGGCTGAGTATTTCCTCCTTTAGTTTCTTTCACGTTTTTGGGCAGAAATGGGGCTTGAGATGCTTGCTTGACTACTCATGGCTCAAGCTAGCAGCTTAGTCAGCAGCCACTTGCAACCCCTAACCCCAAAATTTGCCACCTTGCTCAAGCTCCTCTCCACCTCCTACTTAAATTCCGACTCATGAACCTAAGCCAGCATGCCCCCATACTTAGCCCTCAATCAGTTTTCTCGAGCACTTATTTTTTGGGCTTCTTTTCACTCTTCTTTGGCACCTACCCCGCGGATCTGTAACGCTTATAATAGTGTTGCGAAAACTTAGCACACACTAGTCTGTGATTAAGACTAATCACGCACTAATTAATCCAACTGGGCCTGTTGCTAGCCAATGGGAACCAAAGGTTAGCCAACTAAGGCCAACTTAAACCAACTCTTGTCCCAGCATTCCTCCTCATCAAGTAAACGTGTTAGGCTTTGATTATATGGGTTATCACAAAAATTCTCGAAAAAATTTGAAAGATGCGTCTCAATGTTCAGGGCAATCTCCTAAATTTTCATGAATTTCGCTTAATATTTTTTCTACTGTTTCTGTAACAGCCCGGGTAAAAATTTGGATTTTTACCGGGATTGTAAAAGTCTTTTTACCGTGATTTACTATTGAATTAATCTTGGGTAATTAATTCAAGGTAAATCGAGCGTCGTTTTTCAAAACCGAGAGTTTTCCCGCGCTCGTGATTTTTCTGTGGATTTTTCGGGCCTAAGTTGGTATTTTTCGGGTCCCGGAATTTTCAGAAAAATCACACCGGAAAATAACTAAGGGGGTATCAGTTATTTTCTGGTCCGGATCGGACCGGCCTGCATTATTGTTATCACATGATTAATAGTATTTTTCCATTTATAAAGAAGGAAGAAAGCAGAAGAGAAGGAGAGGAGAAGAGAAAAAAAGAGAAAAGGAGAGGAAAAAGAAAAGGAGAGGAAAAAAAAGAGAGAAAAAGAAAAGAAAAAAAAGAGAGAAGGGAAAAAAAAAAGAAAGAAAAGAAAAGGAAAAAAAAGAAATACAGAGAAATAAAAAAAAAGAAGAGCCAATCAGAAAATGGAAAAATAGAAAGAAAATGAAAGAAAAATAGAAAGAGAAAAAAGAAGAAGAAAGAAAATAGAAAAATGAAAATAGAAAAAAAAAGAGAAAAAGGAAGAAGAACGGTGAACAGCTGTAACAGCCCGGGTAAAAATTTTGGATTTTTACCGGACTGTAAAAGTCTATTTACCGTGATTTACTGTTGAATTAATCTTGGGTAATTAATTCAAGGTAAATCGGGAGTTGTTTTTAGTAACCGAGGGTTTTCCCGCGCTCGTGATTTTCCCGTGAATTTTTCGGAACTAAGTTGGTATTTTTCGGGTTTCGGAATTTCTCGGAAAATCACGCCGGAAAATAACTAAGGAGGTATCGGTTATTTGCTGGTCCGGATCGGATTTGCCCGTAATACAGACGGGTTTGCATTATTTGGCTCACATGATAAATAGTATTTTTTTTCAGTTTATAAGGAGGGCAGAGGGTGGAGGGGAGGAGAGGTGAAGAAAAAAAGAAGAAAAAAAAGAGAGAAAAAGAAAAAGGAGAGGAAAAAGAAAAAAGAGGAAAAGAAAAAGAAAAGGAAATGAATAACTAAATTTAGAAAAAAAAAAAGAGAAAACAGTGAGAGGTAGAAGAAAAAAATAGAAAGAAAAAAATGAAAAAAAAGAAACAGAAAAAAAAGAAAAGAAAAGAATTCAAAAAAAAAGAGAGAAATTCGGAAAAAGAGGAAAAAAATAAAAAAAAAAAACGGGTGAACTGTTCATCGTCACCTCCGCCTCTGCACTGTGCATGCCGGCCCGTTCCCCGCCGTCACGAGCTCCACCGCCACCTCCAGGAGACTCGCCTCGACGTCGCCTATCGACCGTCGTCGCCCCCGTGAGGTTCCGCCGCCGGACGCGCGCGCAGGAGGCGTTGACCCGCCGGTTTCCCCGCGGATCTGGCTCTCCTCCTCACTGCTCTGCCACCGCGCCGCCTCGCGCCGAGGTTCCACCGTCCTTGGGGTCGCCGCCTCACGCTGACCTCGCGCCTGCTGCTCCGTCGCGCTCGCCCTTCTTCTCCCGCCGTCGCGCTGCGTCAACCCGCTGGTAAGGCCGGATTTTACCCGTTTCCTTGCCGGGTCGCGCCCTTCCTAGGTTGGATCCGGGTTGGGTTTGTTTTGTTTTTTTCTTTTTTATTTAATATATATATATATAATTTATATAGTTACTGGTAATTAATTTGAGAAAAAAATATATATTTGTTTTGAAAAAAAATATGGACAGTTTTAATCATGATTTTTTTGGGAGAAAAATATTTATTTTGATTCTTGGAAAATTAATATAATTATATTTTGTTTGAACATTATTAATATGTTTTGTACCAAGATATATATATTCTCAAAATTATATATATGCCTTGAAATTAATTTCTGAAAAATTTAATATGTATATTATTTTGGCTGGAAAATTATGATTGTGGTATATGTAAATAAATATGTATTTTGGAAATTAAATTTAATTATATTTTATGTTGGAAAATTTAATTGTATATGTATTTAGAAAAAGATAAATACTATATTTATTTTCTGAAAATTATAAATAGCTTATTATTTTCTGGAAAAATTATGATGAATATTAGTTTGGGAGATTATAATTATTTTATGAAAATTATTTTGAAAGGAGTTATAATTAAAGTATAGTACCGAAATTATATTCGGAAATACGTTCGGTAAATTATTTTCGATAAATGGAAATAATAACAGATAAGAACCGGGATGGGTATATATCGTAATGTTGGCATCATAGTATACCGATTATGTGTATTTATGTGTATGTATGATTTTGTTGTATAGGTTTGGATATTGGGCAGTTTCCCGAGGAGCCGGCGTCGGACCGGACATTGTCTCCGAAGTTGAGTAATCGGCCAAGGTGAGGATGGATTTCCTTCAATATGTGCCTAGATTACTCGGTATTTGTGTTTGTTGATTATTGCATTGTTGGTATGTTTCGGGATGTTTATCCCATGGTCTTGTTTGTGGTCGGGATGTTTATCCCAAGTCGGTTTTTGGATGTTTATCCTTGAGTCGTTTTGACATTAAATATAATGGACTAATAATGAATTGTGACAAGGATGTCGATCCTTGGTTTTTGGATAGGGTTGTCTATCCCGGTATCCTGGTTAGGGATGTCGATCCCTGTGATTTGATTTTGATAACGGTAATATAATTGTCGCGTGATAGGTAGTGGTACGACTCGATGGTTAGAAACTATTTCGTGGTGGCCATGACCTGGGTTACTTGATAAGCATGTCTATGCTTGGGATGTCTATCCCTGGGATGTCTATCCCGTTGATATATTTTTGGGATGTCTATCCCTGGGTTCGTATTTTTGGGATGTCGATCCCTGGGTTCTCTGATTTGGTCTGGCACCCGGAATCTGTTGATAACCAGGTTTGACCACTAGCTTATCCGTGACGGGGCCCGGAAAGATAAAATTGAGTAATTGGATTTTACTTGAGTCTCTTGGGTTTGTCTTTTGGTTTGACTGTTGTGCTTGCCTTGAGTAATTTTAGTGTTCATATTGATTGTCTTTCCTTCGTCGGTGAGCACTTCGGACTCACCCCTCACCTGCGGGCTTTCATCCCGTAGGATGAGTTATTTTTGGTTCAGGTTGGGTGCATTCCAGACAGGCTGCGGCGTTATCCCTTGGACGGGCTTGGATCCATAGGTTGCATCTATTACGCATACAGTGTTAGTGAGTCTTTAAGTCTTCCGTTGTGCATGTTTTTATTATTATTGGGCCATTGGGCCGTGTTGAGTTATTTTTGTTGTCATTATTATGGGCTGTCGAGCCCGAGTTATTGCTGTTCACACTGTATGCTTGGGCCTATTTGGTTGGGTTGTCAAAGTTCCGGCTCGTGTTTACTGTGTACGGTAAATACGGGTCGGGGCGCTTCAACAGTTGTCACCCCGGTTACCCCCTGCCACTGTTCCGAGTGGCGTTCCCCGCCGCAGATCGTCTCACCGCCGCCATCAGCACTCTCGCCATGCCATCGCGAGCTCAGCCCCGCTGTCGCCGTCGAATTCCGTCGCCGGAGCCGCCGTCACGCGCCAACGACCCGCGAGCAGACCCGCGGATCTGCTTTTCCTCCGCCCTGCTCAGCGCTTTGCCGACGCCGAGCCCAGCTCTCGGCCTCCCTCGAGTCGCCGACTCACGCCGCACCTCGCCTACCTTCCTCACGCTGCGTCGCGCCTTCCGCCGCCGTCTCTGCTGCTCAACCCGAGGTGAGCAACGGTTTTCGACCCGCTTGACGACCGGGTCGCGCCTCCTGGGTTGGATCCGGGTTGGCTTTAATTAAAAAAAAGAAAAAAAAAATCTATATATATAACTATTTTTACTGGTATTAAATTCTAAAAAAAAATATATTTACCTTGAGAAAATATAGTAATTATGATTTATGGTTTTAGAGGAAAAATATATGTACATATATACCTAGATAAATATGTTTTGTGTGTAAATTATTATTATGGTTAGATTGGAAAATATATATGTATCATGAAATAATTTTTGGAAATTTAATATGAATATTATTCTGTTTGGAAAATTATGATTGTGGTATATGTATTTAAATATGTATTTTGAAAATTAAAGGTAATTATATTTTATGTTGGAAAATATTATTATGTATATTTAGAAAAAAATAAATACAATAAATATTTTCTGAAAATTATAAATAGGTTATTATTTTTCTGGAAAAAATATGGTAATTATTATTTTGAAAAATTATAATTATTTTATGAATATATTTTGAAAGAATTTTAATTAAAGTATGGTACCGAAATTATATTCGGATATACGTACGATATAATAATATTTTTGGTAAATAGAAATAATAACGGATAAGATCCGGGATGGGATACTTCGTAGTATTGGCATCATAGCATACCGATTATGTGCATTTATGTGTATATACTGTTTTGTGTATAGGTTTGGATATCGGGCAGTTTCCCGAGGAGCCGGCGTCGGACCGGTCATTATTTCCAGAGTTGAGTAATCGGCCAAGGTGAGGATGGATTTCCTTCAATATGTGCCTGTATTACTCGGTTATTGTGTTTGTTGATTATTGCATTGTTGGTTGCTACATTTGTGTTATGTTTCGGGATGTTTATCCCATTGTCTTGATTGTGGTCGGGATGTCTATCCCATGTCAGTTTTGGATGTTTATCCTTGCATCTTTTGGGTTTACATATAATGGAATAAATAATAAATTCTGAAAGGATGTCGATCCTTGGTAGGGATGTCTATCCTGGGATTTTGGTTAGGGATGTCGATCCCTATGATTTGATTTTGACGACGGTAATATAATTGTCGCGTGGTAAGTAGTGGTACGACCGGATGGTTTGAGACTGTTTTGTGGTGGCCATGATCTAGGTTACTTGTGATGGGCATGTTGATGCCGATTTGATTGGGATGTTGATCCCTGAGTTTGATATTGGGATGTTTATCCCGGGTTCTTTTTGATCTGGCACCAGGAGCAGGTTGATAGCCTGGTACGACCCTAGCTTATCTGTGACGGGGCCCGGAAAGATAAAATTGGAAATTGGATTTTATTTGAGTCTTTTGGTCTTGCACCGATTTTGGGTCGAGTCTCTGTTTTGATGTCTTTGGTTGTTTAGCCCGTGTTTAACTTGAGTAGTTATAGTGTGCATATTGATTGTCTTTCCTTCGTCGGTGAGCACTTCGGACTCACCCCTCACCTGCGGGCTTTCATCCCGTAGGATGAGTTATTTTTGGTACAGGTTCGATGCATACCAGACAGGTTGCGGCGTATTCCCTTGGACAGGGCTTGGATCCATAGTTTGCATCAGTCTCGCATACAGTGTATTGTGAGTCGTTAAGTCTTCCGCTGTGCATTGTTTTACTATTATTGGGCCATTGGGCCGTGTTGAGTTATTATTGTTGTTTTTGTTATGGGCTGTTGAGCCCGGATATCTGTTGTGTACATTGTATGCTGGGCTTTGTTGGGTTGGGTTGCCACAGTTCCGGCACGTGTTTACTGTGTACGGTAAATACGGGTCGGGGCGTTTCATTTTGGTAACGGAGCGGGCGTTAGGTCTTGTTGGGCAGTCTTTGTGTGTTTGTTGTCTTGTTTGCATAGTTTGCTCCATTTGTTTATTATTTTTATATCATTTAGTGCATTATGGATCCAGTCAAGGGACGCCAGCTGTCGCAGAACATACACATAAGAGGTAATGATGCCATAAATAAGCAGAAATACAAATATTATTAATAATACTAATATTTTGATTACAAGGCAGAAATATTACATTGATATTTTATAAAAAAGAAAATACATTTAACGCCTTGGAACGACGTTGACACGGAAGCTAGTGGGGTCGTTGTTGATGTTGACTTGGATGTTGTCGCTCCACGAGAACCACATGCCGCCTCTGCCGTCCTGACCAGGAAGCTCGAACCGGTTAGCTTGAAGGAACCGGAGTGGGATGAGACCGTGATCGTCTTGAGGCTGCCACTGGGTCTCCGTCAGAAGAACCATGTTTGGTTTGTATTGGTTCTTCAGGTCCCTTAGAGTACGCGAGAACTCTTGGGAACGCCTTGCGACTCCTCTGCAGTTCCACACCAGTAGTCGGGCCTTGGGCCAAGTTACGGGCAGACGAGATACTCTGGGCATGCTCTAAGCCATCATCGAGAGTTGGTAGTAGGTACTCTGCTCTAGGAAGTGGCAAGTGGACTCCAAGTTGAACTCCTGAAGCCTTTCGGAGATGAAGAACATGATGGAGTTTGCCGAGCTGTAGTAGGAGGTCCTCAGAGTGCCGCGATCCTCTAGGAAGAACACCTCTTCCATTGGAGTGACGAAAAACCACGACGAGTAGAGTTTGTCGACGAAGACTAGACGCGGCATCCTGCCGAGCTCGTTCGGTAGTTCTTCAGCACGTTCGTTGACCATGCTGTAGGCCATTCGGTTCCTTCTGCCTAGATTGGCACCTTCGACGAAGAAAACGGAAGATGGGGTGGGCATCGTGTTTCGACGTGTGGTGTTTTGAACGTTGTGGTTTTGTTTTTCTGAGTGTTTTGATTGCTTTTAAAATGCTTTTGATGATTTACACATCACCGCTCCTTCTTTTATACTCTTATGGGGAGCGTGATTACCGTTTTTTATTTTCAAGATTTTGCTTTTTGAATTTTCCGTTGCTTTCATTTATTACCTTGTCACTTTATATGTTTTTCGGGCTACCGTGCCAGTGCTTTTCAGCTCTTTTCTAACACACGATTTTCTGACGCTCTGGCTACTTTGTCTTTTCTTCTTATGGTTTTACTATATTTTCCTGCATCTTTTATCACATGCATTCGTGACCATTGAGGCTAGACTGATGGGACCACACCTAGAGCAGAGTGCATGTGCGACAAGTTTACAGCTGTTCGGACATCGTGGAGAGATACGAGCCTTGACAGACGTTTTTGGCTCATGCGGAATTTGCGGACAAGTGGGTACGTTTCTTTCGAGGGACACAGGGCGCTCTCGTGATCGTCACCGTTCGCTGCGTACGATACGTTTCTCGGGATCGGGGATGCTTAGGACCGATTTGAGCGCCGAGCATGGAAAATGTTTTGTTTTGATTTTGTTAAACGAGTTTTATTTTTGATTTCTTTATGTTTGATTTTATATTTTATTTGGCAATTTTTGTTTTGCTTTGAGATATTTTGATTTTCTGTTTAACAGGAGATATCGAAACATAAGAGATTTTGAATTAAAAAGAAAGCTTATTTTATTTATTTTATAATAATTTTACATTGGAGAAGAAGTACTCTATTGAGATACATGCTTCTCTAAGTCTTTTTACAAGCTTTTGTACGTTCTTCATGTGAGGGAAGAGCTCCGCGCACGCCAGTTCGATCTGTGCCACCGCCGAGCTGATCTTCTTCAGCGAGACGTTCAGTTGCGTTAGTTTCTACTGTGGAGTGCTGCTCTCAGATATCACCTTGCCCTTCTTATCCTCAGCTTTCTTGGGAGCACGTTTCTTTCGCCGTTTTGGGGAGACGACCATGTGCTCTTTCAAGCCGATGATGTTGGTCTTGAACCGCTTCTTGGGAGGTTCTTCATCAGAGCTTGTCGGGAAAGCAGTGTCGCCGATGTAGCTGTTGTTCTCGGAGTCTGAGGTAGTCCTTGATCTTAGTGGAGAGTCCATGACTGTGTGTGAGTATGCCAGTCATGAGGTTTGGTTCTTATAGAGGACGAGATGTCGCTTAAGGGTATAAGCGGTATCTCGGGTTGAGGTTGGGCACCTGGCAGAGTGTGCCAGAAGCTTATCGTGGTAGGACCCACGGATAAGACGGAATTTTGGGGACGAAATTCTTTTTAAGGTGGGTAGACTGTAACAGCCCGGGTAAAATTTTGGATTTTTACCGGGACTGTAAAAGTCTTTTTACCGTGATTTACTGTTGAATTAATCTTGGGTAATTAATTCAAGGTAAATCAAGCGTCGTTTTTCGAAACCGAGAGTTTTCCCGCGCTCGTGATTTTTCTGTGGATTTTTCGGGCCTAAGTTGGTATTTTTCAGGTCCCGGAATTTTCAGAAAAATCACACCGAAAAATAACTAAGGGGGTATCAGTTATTTTCTGGTCCGGATCGGACCCGCCTGCATTATTGTTATCACATGATTAATAGTATTTTTCCGTTTATAAAAGAAGGAAGAAAGCAGAAGAGAAGGAGAGGAGAAGAGAAAAAAAAAGAAAAGGAGAGGAAAAAGAAAAAGAGAGGAAAAAAAAGAGAGAAAAAGAAAAGAAAAAAAAAGAGAGAAGGGAAAAAAAAAAGAAAGAAAAGAAAAGGAAAAAAAAGAAAAAAAGAAAAAAAAAAAAAAAAAAAAAAAAAAAAAAAAAAAAAAAAAAAAAAAAAAAAAAAAAAAAAAAAAAAAAAAAAAAAAAAAGAAGAGCCAATCAGAAAATGAAAAAATAGAAAGAAAATGAAAGAAAAATAGAAAGAAAAAAAAGAAGAAAGAAAATAGAAAAATGAAAAGAGAAAAAAAAAAAGAGAAAAAGGAAGAAGAATGGTGAACAGTTGTCACCCCGGTTACCCCCTGCCACTGTTCACCGAGTGGCGTTCCCCGCCGCAGATCGTCGCACCGCCGCCATCAGCACGCTCGCCGTGCCATCGCGAGCTCAGCCCCGCTGTCGCCGTCGAATTCCGTCGCCGGAGCCGCCGTCACGCGCCAACGACCCGCGAGCAGACCCGCGGATCTGCTTTTCCTCCGCCCTGCTCAGCGCTTTGCCGACGCCGAGCCCAGCTCTCGGCCTCCCTCGAGTCGCCGACTCATGCCGCACCTCGCATACCTTCCTCGCGCTGCATCGCGCCTTCTGCCGCCGTCTCTGCTGCTCAACCCGAGGTGAGCAACGGTTTTCGACCCGTTTGACGACCGGGTCGCGCCTCCTGGGTTGGATCCGAGTTGGCTTTAATTAAAAAAAAGAGAAAAAAAAACCTATATATATAACTATTTTTACTGGTATTAAATTCTGAAAAAAATATATTTACCTTGAGAAAATATAGTAATTATGATTTATGGTTTTAGCGGAAAAATATATGTATATATATACCTAGATAAATATGTTTTGTGTGTAAATTATTATTATGGTTAGATTGGAAAATATATATGTATCACGAAATAATTTTTGGAAATTTAATATGAATATTATTCTGTCTGGAAAATTATGATTGTGGTATATGTATATAAATATGTATTTTGAAAATTAAAGGTAATTATATTTTATGTTGGAAAATATTATTATGTATATTTAGAAAAAAATAAATACTATAAATATTTTCTGAAAATTATTAATAGGTTATTATTTTTCTGAAAAATTATGGTAATTATTATTTTATGAATATATTTTGAAAGAATTTTAATTAAAGTACGGTACCGAAATTATATTCGGATATACGTACGATATAATAATATTTTCGGTAAATGGAAATAATAACGGATAAGAACCGTGATGGGATACTTCGTAGTATTGGCATCATAGCATACCGATTATGTGCATTTATGTGTATATACTGTTTTGTGTATAGGTTTGGATATCGGGCAGTTTCCCGTGGAGCCGGCGTCGGACCGGTCATTATTTCTGAAGTTGAGTAATCGGCCAAGGTGAGGATGGATTTCCTTCAATATGTGCCTGTATTACTCGGTTATTGTGTTTGTTGATTATTGCATTGTTGGTTGCTACATTTGTGTTATGTTTCGGAATGTTTATCCCATTATCTTGATTGTGGTCGGGATGTCTATCCCATGTCGGTTTTGGATGTTTATCCTTGCGTCTTTTTGGTTTACATATAATGGAATAAATAATAAATTGTGAAAGGATGTCGATCCTTGGTAGGGATGTCTATCCCGGGATTTTGGTTAGGGATGTCGATCCCTGTGATTTGATTTTGACGATGGTATTATAATTGTCGCGTGGTAAGTAGTGGTACGACCGGATGGTTTGAGACTGTTTTGTGGTGGCCATGATCTGGGTTACTTGTGATGGGCATGTTGATGCTGGTTTGATTGGGATGTTGATCCCTGAGTTTGATATTGGGATGTTGATCCCGGGTTCTTTTTGATCTGGCACCAGGAGCAGGTTGATAACCTGGTACGACCCTAGCTTATCCGTGACGGGGCCCGGAAAGATAAAATTGGAAATTGGATTTTATTTGAGTCTTTTGGTCTTGGACCGATTTTGGGTCGAGTCTCTGTTTTGATGTCTTTGGTTGTTTAGCCCGTGTTTGACTTGAGTAGTTATAGTGTGCATATTGATTGTCTTTCCTTCGTCGGTGAGCACTTCGGACTCACCCCTCACCTGCGGGCTTTCATCCTGTAGGATGAGTTATTTTTGGTACAGGTTCGGTGCATACCAGACAGGCTGCGGCGTATTCCCTTGGACAGGGCTTGGATCCATAGTTTGCATCAGTGTCGCATACAGTGTATTGTGAGTCGTTAAGTCTTCCGCTGTGCATTGTTTTACTATTATTGGGCCATTGGGCCGTGTTGAGTTATTATTGTTGTTTTTGTTATGGGCTGTTGAGCCCGGATATCTGTTGTATACACTGTATGCTAGGTTTTGTGGGTTGCGTTGTTACAGTTCCGGCACGTGTTTACTGTGTACGGTAAATACGGGTCGGGGCGTTTCAGTTTCTCTTAATATTTTTTCTTTTTGCAAAGTACTATTAGTGGAATAATGTTTTAAAATTTATCTTATATATTTTTTCTAGAACATTTTTCTATTTTGTGGGTTAATTTTTAAAAATTTAAATTTACAAAAATATAAATTATTAAAAGCATAGCTTCAAAAAATATTATAGTAAAAACTAAATTAATATAAAATAGTCGTTATAACAATTAAATATTCTTAAGAAAAAAGTAAAAATATAGTGGAATAAAAAAATATCAATATAGGAAAATTATAGAAGAAAGAGATGAAGGTTATAAATTCAAATCACTACCATAAATTAAGAAACATAGCTTCAAAAAATATTGTAGTAAAAACTAATTTAATATTAAACATTAAAAAATTGAAAACTAAGTTTAAAATATAATCCTATATTACAGATTTTTTAAAAAATAAATATAATGAAAAATAAGTAGACTAAAAAATAATTAAATAATAATATATACAAAGCAAGAGGTTCAATTGTAAAATAATAATATTATAAAATTAATAAATTATATAAAGTATAAACTTAGAAAACAAACAAATTATATAAAGTATTAACTAACCAAACCTGTGGAATCCAAGGGAAGTGAACTATTTATTTTTTAAATTAATAAGTAAAATTAGTTATAATTAGATCAGTAAATAATTTTTTTTGTTTCCCATCCGGTATCCGAAATGCCCCGACTAATCCGGATCCGACCCGCGTCACGCACAATGAGGTATGGCGGGTGAGTCTCCCAATGGAATTCTTCTGCATATACGAAGACTCGAACTCGATGATTAAGTACTGTTATTAGGTGTATTCTTCAAGGGTTACACCAATACAAATGCACATAGTACATGTCATCCTATCCTTTATCTTAGAAAAAACTGTGATAACCCGTATAATCGAGGATGAAAGTGTCTACTTGATGAGGAAAGGTGTTTGGAAGAGGATTGGTTTCAGTTGGCCTCAGTTGGCTAACCTTTGGTTCCAGTTGGCTAGCCATTGGCATGCTTGGATTAATTAGCGTGTGATTAGCCTTAATCGCGGATTAGAGTGTGTTAAGGGCTTGGGAAAAACTAAGTGAGGGTTAAATATGGACGATTTGGCTTGGTTCTGTTGGTTCAAAAATAAGCATGAGGTGGAGAGTAAGTATGAGTGGAGAGCTGCTTAGGCATGGTGGCAGCATGAGGGAAAGAGGCAGGCAATTGGAGAGCCTATTCTGCTCAAGCAAGCACCTTACCCCTCATTTGTGGAAAAAACATGGGAGAGACTCAGGGAGAAAAGACTTAGCATTTTCAAGGTTTTCCCAAGGCTCTTACACACAAAGGAAGGGGGCAAGTGAGCTTGATTAGGATTTATGCATGTTTTGGTGCCAATTAGCTTGCCTAGTGTGCTGTTGGCTTGGACAATGCACCAATTCCGTTTTGTGTGGAGTGTATGGCTTTGTTGTTTGATGTTGGATGGTGGGAAGGCATTATTTCAGGTGGGGGTGTTGGTTGGTCGAGCTGATGCACAATTGGCCCGTAGCAAGCCAATTAGTATGCTGGGTGCGCCCAATTGTCCCTACAGATGGCCAATTGGCCCTCTCAGTGGCTAACAGGCCTGGACACGATAACCTGATGGCTTGTAGGTCTAAAAAATGCCCAAATAATTGTGCTAATGCACTTGGTTAGGGCAGATGGCTAAGGTTGGCATGCCAATGAATCTATTGGTGCCAACCGATTGGTCTAACTTGGCTAGTTGGTGTGTAGGCTAACTTGTATAAGTTCCTACTTGATGCTTTGTATTGCTATGTCTTTTATGTATGGTTATTTGTATTTGGAAGGTGCTAGAAACCCAAGAGCACCAAAGGAAGGGGAAGGGCCTAGTAAGGCCTAAATCTGTGTAAGTTTGGTTGCATACTTGTGTGATGGCTGTGATGCTTATTGGCTTGGTGGATGACCCAATTTCCTATTGATGGCACCTATGGTGCAATATGAGATGTTGAGATGTTTGATAATATGCCTTGGCTTGAGACGAGTCCGGTAATCAGGCTGTGCATTCCATGCATCCATTTGCATCATGACATTACATAAGATGGTATGAGATGATGAACCTTGCAGTTCTCCTAGGCTGCTTGGTCTTATGAGATGATGGTGGTGTTGTACTTGGCGCCGTGTGTGGTTGTGGTAGCCAATCGGTTATGCCTCATACGTAGGGCTGTGGGCTAAGGAGAAACATGTTGGAAAGGCTACCAGACCATGCAGGTAGGCCTGGTATAACTCCACGATAGCTTACCCGTGGGCTGATCACGGCGACCTGAGATGTTTGGTTGTTGGATGTCATTTGTCGCTTGTATGTGTTTTTCCTACTACCTTGTATGACCACCTGCTTATTGAGTCGTGGACTCACCCCCCTCTTTCCACTCCCTTTATTTCAGGGCAAAGAGTCGACTAGCTTGGTGAGGAAAGACTCGAGCGGCGCATTTTGTTATACGAAGGGTACTTAGCCAATCTGGTTCCATTTGTGAATGTAGACTTAAATGAGTTGGCATAAAACACATATAGTGCCCTATTCTTGATGTATATGAATTATGTAAATATAAGTTGGTTGTAGTGTGTTCAACTTCGTAATTCATTCCATGTTGCCCGTCTTGATGTTTGCTGCGCACCAAACATTTCTGCCCGTCGGGCAAGCTTCTGCCCAGTGTTTGATGTAGGCCTTTCGCTGCCCTGTGGCATACTAAGTGGTGCACATGGCACCTATTCGGTCATGTTAAGACAGGGCGTGACAGTTATGGTAGCAGCGTGTGGTTATATGTTAAAGGGCACAGGGCTAAAAGGCTTCCATAGGCTGTTACCCATCACTAGAGACCGTAGGATGGTGAGAGCTGACATTTATGTGTTGGTTTTCTTATACTTTGTGTGCAGGTAAGCCGACAAAAAGAAGTTGGGAAAGGAGGTGTTTATTTATGTTGCTGCCCCGGATGTGCAATCCGTTCAGGATGCCAAGGATGTAGCTGATGAGACTTATCTTCCGGAGGACGCTAGTGATGAGTTGCCGAGCGAAGCAGAGTATTCAGATGCCTCGTAAGAGATGCCATTGGAGGTGCTGAAGGCTGGTTTGCATGGTGTTAACAAGGTAGTTGAGAATATGGCCGAGTTGTTTGCTGCTGACCGAAAAAGAAGAGAGGACTGTTAGTGTAATATGCCCAAAAGCCAATCAATGGATGATTGTACATAGTCATGTAAATACATTAAGGTTATTCCAATAAATATGTTTATGAGATAAACGCTTGCACATATTTATAACCCTAGAATATTTTTATATTCTTAAATGTCCCTAGTCGATTATTATTATGGATGGGTTGTAATAATAAATTAAGACTAGCATATGTTGAGAATTATATGAGATATGAATTCTACATACGGGTACAAGTTAGAGAACTTGATGTCTGGACCGACCCAACATAAGAACACTACATGGAACGTTATATGGTTGTCATTAGTGGTTCTTATATGTATTGTCCTTAGACCTGAGATCATCAAGGTTCCCAACATGTGAGTCATATACTTTGATATTACTCTTGGCTATTCGTAACTGAGTAGACCTTAGTGTAATCATTGGGTATATGATATAATGTGTAGTGGGTTTTGTATGATCAAGATGGGATTCGTCCAACCCTTATAACGGGTATATATTATCAGATGGGCCTCTTGATAGTGTTGAACTGTAAATGCATGGCCATGCTCGGATTATGTGATATGGTGATATCATTAGTATTCGTTTTACACAGTTAACTCGGGGATCAAGAAACTTAGATTGAACTTATACGAGATTGACGTATTCCATGTTTCGTGTTTGATCTTGATAATGGGACGAAAGGACGATGACATGTTCCGAGGCATAATGAATCAGTACTGATCTTGTCGTTTAGGTAGCAATGATGTGTTGCTAGACACCGCTCATTATTTATAATTGTTAAATGAGATTTTACAATTATTGCCAAACGTTACAAGTGCCTACAGGGTCACACACTTAGAACTGTTGATTCGAGCTGGTGGTTGAACCATGGTTGGACCGTGGTTCGACTAGGTGGTTGGACCATGGTTGGACCAGGGTCGTTTTGGTTCACTAATTGTCTGAATTATTGAACCAGAATTAGTGATGTGATGTGTTGATATATGATAATGCATTAGTGGTAGACAAGATAATGGGAATCATAATCATGATAGTTGGTAGACCATTATGTTGGCCATTGTCTCCATTTTACTTTATGCATTAGTGGAGGTGGATAATTAGATTATCTAGAGCTTGCATTCTGAGTTTTTCAGACTTGCAAGAACACACACACACCCCTTTCCTTGAGAAAGAAAGAAAACACACAAACACAAGTTCTAGCTCCCGGAAATCTGCAGCTAGCACTGTTGTTCGGGGCTGCTCGGGTTGGTAATCATGTGATGATTTTCGGCTAGTTATCGACGGTTCGTGTGGATACCGTAGAGGAGCAGGATTTCTGTCCGGTTCTTGCTGATTCAACCAAACAGTTGAGTGAAAGATCTCAACCATTTCCAGGTACGATTTTTGTTATTCGGTTTACTCTGTTTCACATGGATCCTCCATGAGTACCGGGTCTTTCCACTGCATTTTGACTGTCAAGTTTGCATGCCCGGTTACTTACATTGGTAGCGGAGCCTCCTGTGAAACGCTAAATCGAATTAGATGTTCATCTTAGTATATGTGATATGCTGAATTCATTTGCATATGTGATATGTTGAATTTCAATCTTGTATACATGATACATATTTAGGTTGGTGTTTGTCAAAAGTGTTTTGACAATGAATGTTTGATTGGTATGAGATATCAATCAAGGTGTTCTTGGCAGTAAGTCAAATGAGTTCGACAAGGAAAAATGGATTGTTGGTTTTTTGTGTGGAACGATTGTCGTTCTAGTACAACAAGGCCAAAACATCGATGTTTGTGAGACAAACATCGATGTTCACGTGAGTTTTGCCTTGGTCGGATCTTCCAAACATCGATGTTCTAATGAAGATTGGCTTTGGCAGAATCTTGAAAACATCGATGTTCAAGAGTTAAACATCGATGTTCTCATGACGAGTGGCCTTGGCAGAACTTTCAAAACATCGATGTTTAAGAGTTAAACATCGATGTTCTAGAGCACTGCCAAATTAGTTTGAGATTCCAAAATTCTCAAACATCGATGTTTAAAAGTTAGATATCGATGTTTAAAAGTACTGCCAGAAATCTTGAACTTCCAGAACTTTAAAAACATCGATGTTCAAGAGTTAAACATCGATGTTCTGAGCTCTGCCAAATAGTTTGGAATTCTAGATTCTCAAAAAAACATCGATGTTCAGATCAAGACATCGATGTTCTTGAGCACTGCCAAGTAGTTGGGAGAATCAAATTCTCAAAAACATCGATGTTCAAAGTTAGACATCGATGTTCTTATGTATTTTTGGTTTCCAAATTTACAAAACATCAATATATGATTTGTTGATTATATGCATATGATGTATGAACATAATATGTTGATGTAAATATTAAGTTCCCCTTGTGTTGCCTTTCATGATAAGCACTCATCATTGCTTAGAATAACAATTAGTAGGTTTTGCCAAAGCAAGGTACCAATGTTTATCCTAGAAAGGTGCGATGGGATAATTGTAATATCCAAACTGCTTATTATGGGTTGAACTTAACTAGGTCATCTCAATAGGATTGAGGACTTAGAGGCAAAGACTTGAGCTAAGTCTATGAGATAGACAAGAACAAGTGTTGTTCACTCAACTATCCAAGAGTTACATGAGAAGTAATTGACAAGAGTTGTCTACCTAAATAACTATGATGTAAGCGATCAGCCAAAGCTGACTTATCTTGTAGTGAAATATGGATCTTGGCCTACTTATCATTATTTTGATTCATAGTAGGAGCATCATTTAATAAAAATTCCTTGTTAAGTGATTTTATGTATGCATGACTCTTATTTGTGTGAGTTGATCAATGTTGTAGAGTTATCATGGCACAAAATACTAGTACACAATCACTGCGATCAGTCCTTGAGAAGGAAAAGCTGAATGGGAATAACTTCCTAAAGTGGCATCGCAATTTGAGGATAGTCCTCAAACAAGAAAAGAATTTGTATGTCCTTGAAGGGCCCGTTCCAAATGAACCGGCGCCTAATGCTCTTAGGGCGGAAAGAGATGCTTACAAGAAGCATGTTGATGATGCATGCCTTATGCTTGTTAACATGGACTCTGAGCTTCAGAAGCAACATGAGAACTTGGGTGCATTCGATATGATCGAACATCTGAAAATGCTTTTTGAAGAGCAAGCAAGGCATGAGAGGTATGAGACCTCTAAGGCATTGTTCCAATGCAAGATGGCTGAGTCATCACCAGGCAGGCCTTATGTGCTCAAGATGATTGGATACATTGAGAGCCTTGAGGGTCTGGGTTTTCCTTTGCAGAAGGAGTTGGTTGTTGATCTAGTCCTACAATCGTTGCCGGATAGTTACAGCCAATTTGTCATGAATTCAAATATGAATCATCTTGACAAATCCTTGTCTGAGTTGCTTAACAGGTTAGGAACAGTTGAGCAATAGATGAAGGCAAATAAATCCAACAGCATATTGATGGTTCGAAATAGCAAAGGAAAGGGAAAAAGCAAGAAGAAGAAATCTTCCAAAAAGTTTGGTTCATCTTCTTCACAAGTGCTGAAACCCAAAGGTGGTGTTGCAAAGGAAGAACAATGTTTTCATTGCAAGAAACCTGGCCATTAGAAGCATAACTGCCCTATTTACCTTGAAGAGGTGAAGAAACAGAAGGGAAGTAAGACTTCCGCTTCAGGTATTTTTGTTATAGAAGCTAATATCTCTATCTCTCAATCATGGGTATTAGATACCGGAAGTGGTTCTCACATTTATGTAAATGTGCAGGATCTGAGAAAGAGTAGAAGACTAGCAAAGGGTGAGATAGACCTGCGCGTTGGAAATGGAGCAAGAGTTGCTGCATTAGCCGTAGGAACTTACTATCTATCCTTACCGAGTGGTTTGGTTTTAGAACTTGATGATTGTTATTATGTACCTACCATAACCAGGAATTTGATTTCTGTTTCTTGTCTGGACAAGAAAGGTTTTTCATTTGTAATAAAGAACAATTGTTGTTCTATTTATTTCAATGATATTTATTATGGTGGTGCATATTTGAGCAATGGTTTGTACATTCTAAACCTAGAAAACCAATCTATAACATTAATACGAAGAAGGTTAGATTAAACGATTCTAATGAAACCTATCTCTGGCATTGTCGATTGGGCCATATAAACGAGACTCATATTTCTAAACTCCATAAAGATGGACTTTTAGACTCATTTGATTTAGAATCATATGAGACATGTGAGTCATGTTTATTAGGCAAAATGATGAAGGCTCCTTTTGCTGGTAAAGGTGAAAGAGCTTCGGACTTGTTAGGTCTTATACATTCTGATGTATGCGGACCTATGTCAACACAGGCTAGAGGTGGATTTCAATACTTCATTACATTACTGATGATTATAGTAGATATGGCTATGTGTATCTAATGAAACACAAGTTAGAATCCTTTGAAAAGTTCAAAGAATTCAAGAATGAAGTACAGAATCAACTCGGCAAGAGTATTAAAATGCTTCGATCTGATCGAGGAGGTGAATACTTAGATCGAAATTTTCTTGATCATCTAAAGGAATGTGGTATAGTATCACAACTTACTCCACCAGGAACACCTCAATGGAATGGTGTATCCGAAAGGAAGAATAAAACTTTGTTAGACATGGTTCGTTCCATGATGAGTCAAGCTAACCTTCTTTCTTCATTTTGGGGACATGGATTATTGAGTGCTGCATTTACACTTAAACGTGTTCCATCTAAATTGGTTGAAAAGACACCATATGAGATATGGACTGGGAAGCATCCCAATTTGTCTTTTATGAGGATCTGGGGTTGTGAGGCTTTCGTGAGACGAGAAGCATCAGATAAACTCAAACCTAAATCCGTCAAGTGCCTCTTTGTTGGAGATCCTAAGGAAACTAAAGGATATTATTTCTATAATCCCACAGAGCACAAAGTGTTTGTTGCTCGTACTGCTATTTTTCTAGAAAGAGAATTCATTTCTAGAAAGATCAATAGAAGAAAAATAGAACTCGAAGAAGTTCAAGGTATAGAGGCTGAGATGGAACAAGGACAGGAACCACAAGATGTTGTGGGTGAAAAACCTGTGCCTGTAACACATGGACTACGTAGGTGTGATAGGACTCGGCATGAGCCTGAGAGATATGGATTTCTTATGACTCATACTAGAGACGTGATGCTCATAGAAGAGGATGAGCCCACTTCCTATCAGCAGGCTATTACGTGTCCAGACTCTAAGAAGTGGCTAGAAGCCATGAATTCGGAGATGGAATCCATGTATGAAAACAAGGTATGGACCTTGGTTGATCCACCTGAAGGGTAAAACCTATAGGGTGCAAATGGGTCTTTAAGAAAAAGACCGACATGGATGGTAATGTGATTTCCTTTAAAGGACGGTTGGTTGCGAAAGATTTTAAACAAGTTCATGGTATTGACTATGATGAAACTTTCTCACCAGTTGCCATGGTTAAATCCGTCCGGATTCTATTGGTTATAGCAGCATACCATGATTATGAGATATGGCAAATGGATGTCAAAACTGCTTTCCTTAATGGAAATCTTTTAGAGGATGTGTATATGACACAACCTGAAGGTTTTGTCACTCTAGAAAATGCTAACAAGGTATGCAAGTTGCAAAGATCCATTTATGGATTAAAGCAAGCTTCTAGGAGTTGGAATCTTCGTTTTGATGAAGTAATCAAACAGTTTGGTTTCATTAAAAATGAAGATGAGCCATGTGTTTACAAGAAGGTTAGTTGGAGTACTATCGTTTTCTTGTTATTGTATGTTGACGACATTCTTCTCGTTGGGAATGATATTCCAACACTAGAGTCTGTAAAGACTTGGTTAGGAAAAAATTTCTCAGTGAAGGACTTAGGAGAAGCTGCCTACGTGCTAGGTATAAAGATCTATAGAGATAAATCCAAAAGGCTTCTTGGGCTAAGTCAAAGTACATATATTGACAAGGTGCTAAAGAGGTTTAGCATGCAAGATTCCAAGAAAGGTTTCTTGCCCATGTCACATGGCATATCTCTCTCAAAGAATCAATGTCCTAGTACATCTAAGGAGAGAGAGCGGATGAGTAAGATTCCTTATGCATCAGCAATAGGATCTATCATGTATGCCATGCTATGTACTCGACCGGATGTCGCATATGCATTAAGTGTCACAAGCAGATATCAATCAGATCCCGGTGAAAGTCACTAGACAACGGTTGAGAACATCCTTAAGTACTTGAGAAGCTAAGGATACATTTCTTGTATTTGGAAGCGTTGATGAGCTTGTTGTAAAGGGTTACACAGATGCTAGCTTCCAAACTGACAGGGATGACTTTAGATCGCAGTCAGGTTATGTGTTTTGTCTTGGAGGTGGTGCTGTATGCTGGAAGAGTTCAAAGCAAGAGACAGTTGCTGACTCTACAACTGAGGCTGAGTACATAGCCGCCTCAGATGCGGCGAAAAAGGCTGTTTGGATAAGAAGTTCGTAACTGAACTTGGGGTGGTTCCTAGTATTGACAGTCCGATAGAGCTCTATTGTGACAACAATGGGACAATCGCACAGGCTCAAGAACCTAGATACCACCAGAGATCCAAACATATACTCCGACACTATCATCTTATTAGAGAGATCATTGATAGAGGCGATGTCAGCCTGTGCAAAGTTCCTTCTGAGAACAATGTAGCAGATCTATTGACTAAGCCGCTCACACAGCAGAAGCATGATGGTCATACTGCATCCATTGGTATTAGATACATGGATGATTGGCTTTAGTGCAAGTGGGAGATTGTTAGTGTAATGTGCCCAAAAGCCAATCAATGGATGATTGTACATAGTCATGTAAATACATTAAGGTTATTCTAAGAAATATGTTTATGAGATAAACGCTTGCACATATTTATAACCCTAGAATATTTTTATATTCTTAAATGTCCCTAGTCGATTATTATTGTGGATGGGTTGTAATAATAAATTAAGACTAGCGTATGTTGAGAATTATATGAGATATGAATTCTATATACGGGAACAAGTTAGAGAACTTGTGGTCTGGAACGACCCAACATAAGAACACTACATGGAACGTTATATGATTGTCATTAGTGGTTCTTATATGTACTGTCCTTAGACTTGAGATCATCAAGGTTCCCAACATGTGAGTCATATACTTTGATAATACTCTTGGCTATTCGTAATTGAGTAGACCTTAGTGTAATCATTGGGTATATGTTATAATGTGTAGTGGGTTTTGTATGATCAAGATGGGATTCGTCCAACCCTTATAACGAGAATATATTATCAGATGGGCCTCTTGATTGAGTTGAACTATAAATGCACGGTCATGCTCGGATTATGTGATATGGTGATATCATTAGTATCCGTTTTACACAGTTAACTCGGGGATCAAGAAACTTAGATTAAACTTATACGAGATTGACCTATTCCATGTCTCGTGTTTGATCTTGATAATGGGACGAAAGGACGATGACATGTTCCGAGGCATAATGAATCAGTATTGTTCTTGTTGTTTGGGTAGCAATGATGTTTTGCTAGACACCGCTCATTGTTTATAGTTGTTAAATGAGATTTTACAATTATTGCCAAACGTTACAAGTGCCTACAGGGTCACACACTTACAACTATTAATTCGAGCTGGTGGTTGAACCATTGTTGGACCGTGGTTCGACTAGGTGGTTGAACCATGGTTGGACTGTAGTTGGACCAAGGGGTCATTTTGGTTCACTAATTGTCTGAATTATTGAACCAGAATTAGTGATGGGATGTGTTGATATATGATAATGCATTAGTGGTAGATAAGATAATGGGAATCATAAACGTGATAGTTGGTGGACCATTATGTTGGCCATTGTCTTCATTTTACTTTATGCATTAGTGGAGGTGGGTAATCAGATTATCTAGAGCTTGCATTCTGAGTTTTTCATACTTGTAAGAACACACACACACCCCTTTCTTTGAGAAAGAAAGAAAACACTACAAACACAAGTTCTAGCTCCCAAAAATCTACAACTAGCACTGTTTTTCTGGGCTGCTCGGGTTAGTAATCGTGAGATGATTTCCGGCTAGTTATCGACGGTTCGTGTGGATACCGTAGAGGAGCAGGATTTCTGTCTGGTTCTTGCTGATTCAACCAAACAGTTGATTGAAAGATCTCAACCATTTCCAGGTACGATTTTTGTTATTCGGTTTACTCTGTTTCACATGGATCCTCCATGAGTACCGGTTCTTTCCGCTGTATTTTGATTGTCAAGTTTGCATGCCCGGTTACTTAGAAGGACCCGGTACATCGAGATCATAGTGGGGAATCTCCCTTGGTGACATTCGTGAAACTTAATCCACCAACATTTTCTAGGGCTGAAATGAAGACCCACAACGGTTTTTAGCTGAGGTGTGGAAGTATTGCCAAGTGATGGACTGTATCGACCATTGAGCAGCTGCTCTTGCTGCCTTCCAGTTAAAGAGGGATGAAGCTAATAACTGGTATGAATCGAAAATGAGGGAGAGGATGCCTGATGTTGCCCCGTGGACTTGGACTGAGTTCCGTGCCTTATTTCTTGAGCGATTCTTGCCTGAAAGTGTTAGGGATCAGAAGGCAGCATAATTTGAACTCTTAAGGCAAGGGGACATGACAGTGGGAGTATGACTCTCGGGGTTTATGAGGGCGGGAAGTGTACGCCGGTGCCGGGATGAGCATGGACAAGGAGCGGCCTCTAGCAGGCTTCTAGATGGAGGCGCACACGAATGAACCAAATCCACACCGGAATAGGAGAGATCCTGAGACTGTGTAGGGATGGGGCTGCACAGTTGGGGCGATTTCGTAATTATACGGGTATGAGACTGTATAATTAAGAATAGCTCAAATCAAGTGATTTCGAGGTTGTACAGGTATGGGACTGTACAATTGAGAATAACTTAAACGGTTTGATGGGTACTAGCTATATCAACAAGATGCACCTACCTTTTCGGTGCTCATTCCAAAAAAACTTCAAAGTTAAACGTGCTTGACTTGGACCAATTCTAGGATGGGTGACCTCTTGGGAAGTTTTCCCCGGAAACGTGCGAGTGAGGACAAAGCATGTTGGAAAGGTCCCGTGTTGGTCTGTAGTGACAGTCGATAAGCCGGGACGTTACAGTTTGTAGCGGAGCTCCAGAACTCCCCTAGTACGGTGTAGGGTTCGGGGACGAACCTAGCGGAAGCTGGTGGGCATGTGACTCGCGGGGTCTATGAGGGCGGGAAGTGTACGCTGGTGCCGGGATGAGCATGGACAAGGAGCGGCTTCTGGCAGGCTTCTAGACAGAGGGGCACACTTATGAACCGAATCCACACTGGAATAGGAGAGATCCTGAGACTGTATAGGGATGGGGCTGCACAGTTGGGATGATTCGGTAATTATACGGGTATGGGACTGTATAATTAAGAATAGCTCAAATGGAGTGATTTCGAGGTTGTACAGGCATGGGACTGTACAATTGAGAATAACTTAAACGGTTTAATGGGTACTAGCTATATCAACAAGGTGCACCTACCTTTTCGGTGCTCATTCCAGAAAAACTCCAAAATTAAACGTGTTTAACTTGGAGCAATTCTAGGATGGGTGAGCTCCTGGGAAGTTTTCCCCAGAAACGTGTGAGTAAGGACAAAGCATATTGGAAAGGTCCAGTGTTGGTCTGTAGTGATAGTCAAACGTCCTATGTTGAAGCAGTTGACAAAGCTTGGGCAATTGAAGCAATGACCCAAGCAGAAAGAGCTGAGGCAGGTGTCAAGAGGGCAAGGCAAGATAACACTCAAAGCCAACAAAATTTTTCTGCTGGTTCAAGCCAATTCCGAGGGCGTGGGAAGACAGGATTGTGGGTTAATTTACCTAGGGCGCGATTTACGGGCAGTTCTAATTGCGGTGCCTCAAGCTTTGGTGGGAGCTCGATGAGACCCGTAGTCAGCCAATTCCAGGGTACTCAAAGTGCACAAATGAGGACCAACAGTTTCTGTTTTAAGTGTGGCAAGTATGGACAAATGTCACGGGAGTGTCCAGTGGGACAAAATATATGTTATATGACATATAGCTCGAGATTGCTCCATTGGGCAATCATCCGTGGCATCCAGTGTAGTATCACCACCACCAAGGACACAACGGGCTGATAGCCAGTCTTCTTTCCGAGGCAGGGGAGGTGATGGTCGTGGAGCCGTAAGTAGGGGCAGCAGCTATCAACCGGGCCAGGGGCAGGCACGGGTGTTTCGCTTGACTCAGGAGGATGCAAAAGCCTCCAGCATTGTTGTGACAGGTATATTGAAAGTTAATTTGTGCCTTGCCTTCTGTTTAATTGATACGGGGTGTACGCACTCCTTTGTTAAACTCTCATTTTGCTAATTATTTTGAGGAAGTACCTACTAATCTTGGAAGTCTGTTGGCTATGTACATGCCTCTTGATGAGCGTGTCTTTGTGGGCAAGGTATATCAGGGGTGTGATATTTGCGTGATGGAACAACACTTGCCGACAGATTTGTTGTTGTTGCCAATGCCCGATTTTGATATAATTTTGGGAATGGATTGGTTGTCTCGGTATGGTGCATGGGTGGATTGTGCAAATAAAAGGGTGAAGTTTTAGCCCATTGGGGAGGCAGAATTCATCTTTCAGGGGAAGTTTGTTTCTTCTCAACCCCAAATAATCTTTGCAGTGAAGGCAGCTCAGGTGACACGACAAACGGACTGTTTGTATTTGGCATCGGTGCAAAGTGTAGGTGAGCCAAAAATTTCAATTGATCAAGTTCCTGTTGTTATAAATTTCTTGATGTTTTCCCTTATGACTTGCCTTGATTACCTCTAGAACGTGTGATTGAGTTTGACATTGAGCTTGTGCCCGGGGCAGAACCTGTGTTAATTACACCCTATCGGATGGCTACTACAAAATTATGGGAGCTGAAAACTCAGTTGTAGGATTTGTTGGATAAGGGATTTTTCAGGCCTAGTGTCTCTCCATGGGGAGCTCCGGTTTTGTTTGTCAAAAAGAAGGATGGCTCGATGAGAATGTGTATCGATTATCGACAACTAAACAAGCTGACCGTGTAGAATAAGTATCCATTGCCTCGCAACGATGATTTGTTTGATCAGTTGCAGGGGGCCAAGTACTTTTCAAAAATTGATTTGAGGTCAGGGTACTCTCAGTTAAGAATCAAGGAGGAGGATGTGCGAATAACAGCATTCCGAACATGGCATGGGCATTATGAATTTTTGGTGATGCCATTTGGTCTGACCAACACACCAACAGCATTCATGGACTTGATGAACCGAGTGTTCAAGCAGTACCTTCATAAGTTCGTGATTGTGTTTATTGATGATGTGCATGTCTACTCTAAAACCAAAGAGGAGCATGAAGAACACTTGAGGATTGTGCTGCAAATTTTACGGGAGGAGAAATTGTTTGCAAAATTTTCTAAATGTGAGTTTTGGTTAGAAAAGGTATCATTCATGGGCCATGTTATATCGGTGTGAATACCCGACACAAATTACTTGGGCCTATTCACCTAATCCCTTCACCTTCTTCCTCGGGTCAATCTCATGACATTGGAGTCACCACCCAAGTTTTACTAAGGGCAAAACTTGGGAAAATCCTTAGTGTGACTCCTTTAGGCTACATGGTCATGGCGAACCAAAGTCATGGGATCGGGGGTTCATCACAGGTGGGAAGGTGTTAGGCACCCATCCGTGTTGGGTCGAGACTATGTGCAGTTGTAAAATGCAAATATGCCTGGTGTGAGTGTGTATGTGTGGAAAGATAAAGAGAAGGGGAGAAGAAGAAGATTTGGCTTGCATGTCGTTGTAAGACCAAGACTACCTACGTACCCAAGTGACCGGGGTCAAAGCCACGTAGTTCTAAACATGGCACCAATCGGCCACTTACATCATCACAAACATCAACATATAATCAGCAATGAATCAATCAAAAGAGTTTAGTGTTACCTCTTGTAGCCCTCCTCTAGCTCCTTGCAATGGGTTGAGTTCTACACCCACCTTCTTGCCACTTCTAAGCTTAATGGTTGGTCCTCCTCTTGATTCCTCCTTGCTAGACTACTGCTGATGCCTCCTACGAAATTCCTCCAGAGTTTCTGCCTAAGAATTTATCTCTAGACTTGGAGAGGTAGAGTTTCTCCAAGCACTCAAGGCTTATGGGTGTATATGTGAGAAAAATTTTGTGTCCTCTGAAATGTGAATGGGGGGTCCTATTTATAGTGTTCTGGGTGAGTGCAGGGGCGTGGACCTCTTAATGATGAAGATCTTGGCGGAAAATCTGGGCCCAAACCGTGTAGAATCGAATTAGGAATGAAAATCGGAAAAAAATCAGTTTCTGGGCGCCTATGTCTGCCAGGACCTGGCGGTCATCCCGAGATCGCCGCTCGGCTCCTCGGGTTTCACGCGTTCTTTCCTTTTTTCAGCCCCCAATCCCCCTAATTCCGCTCTGATTTGATCTAACAGTGTAATTAACCCCTAATTTACCCAGAAAATCCTCTTTTCTTGATTAGTACTCCTCCTAATCATCCCATGACTGATTGACACACATTAACTCCCCATTTTATGCAAAAATCATACCAAAAAAAACTTTTACCATTAAAAGGATGATTTGATTCTGTTTTTCTGCGAAAATCAGAGTCAAGATTAGCCTGCAAGTAAAATGTTTATGGGCTAATCAACTCTGGAGAATCCATTACTTCATTAAATTGGGCCTCTAAGTTCATTCCTAACCCAAAAATAAATCATCTCAATATAATTAGGTTGACAATAAATAAGAAAGCCCAAGCAATGAAATAAAACATATTTTAGTGCATTAGACCTTAGTGTATATTTTTGTTCTAAGATTCAATCATCTAATTAATCATAGAATTTAAACACATAAAGGTTCAAATTACCAAAATAGATAAATTCTACTAAAATTAAATTCCGAACATGTCTTAATCCCAAGACCAAATCATCTCATCAATCTCAAGGTTCAGGCATGTTAGAAGTCTAATTTAATAGAATATTCGTGGGTCAAATTTGGGTATTCACAGATGCCCCTCGTTGATGAGTCCTTAGAAACTAAGGACGAAACAACGCAAGAATGGAACAACCAATTTTGAATGATTGATGTAAGTAGTTATTGTGATGTGTCCAGAATTTAGAGTAGCTATGCTCTTGGTTTGAAAATATGGGGCACCTATACCCCCAAACGAGTAATCATCTTAAAATTTCGGGCAGCTATGTCCTTAGGAGGTGATCAATTTTAACACTTCGAGTAGCTATGCCCAATGATGCATGATTATTTTAAAACCTCGGGGCAGCTATGCCTCTAATGCATAAAAAGTTGGACAGCTATACCCCTTGTGTGCAATCAATTCGAAACGTATGGGCAGCTATGCCCTTGACGTGACCAATTTTAGAAACTTGGACAGCTATGTCCTCAGTTTGCAAGAAAACTGGGCAGCTATGCCCCTGGTGTAACTATTTTTGGAAACTTAGGCAGCTATGCCCTCGACGTAGTTAACTTCAAAAATGTGGGCAGCTATGCCCCTGACATAATTAGCTTCACAAATTCGGGCAGCTATGCCCTTGGTTTGAAATCATCTTGAAGAAATCAGGCAGCTATGCCCATGATGCAATTAACAATTCAGGCAACTATGCCCTTAACATGATCAAATTAACAAATCAGGCAGCTATGCCCTCCATGTAATCAAATTCAAAACCACGGGAAGCATGCCCTTCATGCAACCAAGTTAAGAACTCGGGCAGCTATGCCCATTAATTAAATTTTGAAAACTCGGGCAGCTATGCCCTTCAAATTCAAACATTTGGGCAGCTATGCCCTTTGAAATCGACTTCAAAAAATCTGGGCAGTTATGCCCTTCCTAATAGTTTAGGTAGCAATGCCCATGGTGTAATCAACTTTGAAAATACGGGCAGCTATGCCCATGATTAATTCAACTTAAAAAATAAAGGTTGTTATGCCCCTAGGAGGGAATCAATTTAAAAAAATTTGGGTAGCTATGCCCTTAATGCAATCAAATTCAAAAAACTCGGGCAGCTATGCCCCTTGTACAATCAAATAGAAATTTAGGCAGCTATGCCCCTGATTGATTCAACTTCAAAAACTTTGGCAGCTATGCCCTTCATGTAATCAGATAAAAAAACTTGGGTAGCTATGCCCTTTGTGCTTAAAAACTCGGGCAGCTATGCCCCTAATGTACCTAAATCAAAAGAAATCCGGGCATCTATGCCCACCAAGAAATCATGAACTTGGGCAGCTATGCCCTTGATTTAAAATCGACTCGAAAGATTCGGGCAGCTATGCCCCTGATAAACTTAAAACAAAAAGATCTGGGCAGCTATGCTCATGGCATAATCAACTTAAAAAAATGCGGGCAACTATGACCTCTCTCAACATCAGTGAATTAGGGCAGCTATACCCCTCATGTTCAAAAATCCAGGCAGCTATGCCTTTTGTTCAACTTTAAAAAATTACGGCATCTATGCCCCTTATTCAAGTTCGAAAAACTAGGACAGCTATGCCCATTGTGCATTCATTCCAAGAAACATGGGCAGCTATGCCCTAAGGATCAGACATTCACTCTAATGGGGTAGCATGCCCCAAAAATCACACAATTTAAACCATGGGGTAGCATGCCCCTAGCATAATTTCACAAAAAAAGGTTGGCCTTACAACTTGTTTTATTGAGAATGCCCAAACTCATCAACAAAAGTTGGGGCTTACATCTCCTTGAATGCCCAAGACAACACACATCAATTTTATAAAAAACTAGGCCTTACATCTTCTCAAGAATGCCCCTAACAACAACATATCAATTTTGGGCCTGGTAGGGCCCATATGCAAAATATCATAAATCCAAGCAAAGTATATATGAGTGCCTCTTGGTCTTCAAGGAAGGGTTTTGCTCTCTCTCTCTCTCTCTCCTTTTTTCTCTCCCTCTTTTCTTTTCTTTTTCAAGAATTGATTTGGTATCTCTTTTCTTTCTTTAGGCTTTACCGAGTCTAAGACTCTATAAGACAAACCTTGGGGTACCCAGGGACCTTCTTCGAAACTCGTTCGAATAATTCTAAGGCAAAGATGAGTGAGGATTCTCGTGAGAGAGTACACCAGCCAAGGAAAGGCATCCTTCAAATGTGCAAACATGATTTTGAGCCATGGGAGTAGATGATGTCGTTCTACTTGTCCCTTGTAGATGTGGATGAAACCACAATTCATGCTGCTACTAAGCCCTCAGATAATGATCACCATGTGCTTTGTCCTCGTTCACTCTTTTGTCTTTCACACTTTTCTAATGTGCTGGGGCCTCTCTCTATGCATGTCAAAAAGTAGTCAATGATTTTATTCATACTATGGTGACTGCAAATATTTTTGTGACAGATCAATTCTTGGTTAAATGGTTGGACCATTGGTGGAACGGGTATCAAAGCTTAGTTTATCAAGGAAGTTCGACTTGGAAAGGGAGGGGATTTTTGTTTTGACCACACCTTTGTTTTAGGTTGCCTACGTATTCCTAAACATAGAACTCTCTTTGATTTTTTTTTAATTTTTTTTAATAGGAACACATTTGCTTAAAAGACTTGCTTTGATTGAAATTCGAGTCCCCATTCATATGTGAACTTTGTAAAAGGGTAATGTATGACCTTGTCGTTTTCATGGATTGGTGATCTAGAGGGTGTTCTTTTATTTTTGTGCCTTGTTTAAAAAATCAGGTCCTCGTAGTAAGGGTGAAGACGGGCCAAATGTCTCACCTTTCATAATTTTTCCCCATTGATCAAAATCAGACTATTTTAAAAAAGCTTCTCCCCTCAAGTCTTTAATGAAGGTTGTGTTTGAAGGTTGGTGTCTAGTTCATAGTTTTTAGGTGTGGCTGCTCCACATTAGCCAAAGGTTTGTGCTTCAAGAACTACTTTATTTCTAAAACATGAGGCTTCGTTCTTATGGCCTCGGTCAGGATCCTAAAATCTAGTGTGGAGCCATATTGATAAGCTGAGTTTCAATGGCTTAACTTTGAATTGATCCGTTTAGAAGTTTGGCAAGCCAAACTTGAAATATTTGCAAAATCCGTTCACTTTAGCATAAACTATGTCACTTTTCTAAACGAAAGAAAAGGCACATTTTATTGATTAAGTGAACAGGTGACACAAAAGTAAAGTCTGAAAAATGATGAACAAAACTTGCACTTCTCTCTAGCATAGCAAACACTATTGCTTATCAACCCTCTCACATCTCTACATCTTTTGGGGGTAAGACTATCTCATTTTGTTCCACCAGATCCTGGATCTCATGACAGAGTCTAAAACAATCATCTGTGGCATGCCCGCCCGCTTGGTGGAATTCACAAAACTTATTCTGGTCTCCCCTAATCAGAAACCCAGGTTTTGCCTCTAAAGGCTGCAACAGGTTTACCTCCATGCATTTCTTGAACATCTTTCTTAAAGACATAGGAAGAGGGGTGAATTCCTAAATCTCGACCCAACTTGCACCGGTGCCTGGGTAGTCACATGATTTACTTCAACGGGTTTGTTTCCTTGTGCTGAGCTGAAGTTGCGCCTAGGGGTAGTAGTGTCCACTGCTACTTTGATCTTGCCGGAAGGAATTGCATCCTCCAATTGTGTCCCTACCCCAATGAGGGCTTTGAAATCAGCATAATAATTGCCAATCATGCGATCATAATACATCGGTTGAAGGTTCTTGATCACCATTTGCACTTGCTCCTCTTGTGGAGGTCGGTTCACCATTAACGATGCCTTGTTATGCCACCTCGTGATAAAGGTTGAGAACGTCTCTTGGGCCTCCTGCTTGGTTGTCTCAAGATCCCTCTTGGTTACATCTACTTCAGTATTGTAACTGTACTGGTCTATAAACACCTTGCAGTTGTTATCCCACTTGCTCACCTTGCTCTCATCCAAGGTCATGAACCATTTCAATGCTGCTTCTAACGAAGTCATCTGGAACAGTTGAACCATCAGCTCTGGTCCTATTCCCATAGGCTGTAGCATCCTCACTAGATCTTTAGGTGGATTGTAAGGCATCCCGTTCCGTTTAACTTCTCAATATGGGGCATCTTGTACTTTTTAGGTAGCCGTGCACCGGGGAACAAGGACAAACGGTCCAAATTCCAGTCATCTTCTTTTCTCTTCATGGCCTTTAATAACTCTTCCACCCTCTTAAGCCTTTCCTCATCTCCCTTGGATTCTTGTGTCGATGAGTCTTCATCTTGGATGACCACCACCTTGCTCTCACAGCCTCGCTTTGACACTTGTCCCCCATCACTCCTAGGGGACACCTTCTTCCCCTTCTATAATGCCAGCAGCGTGTCCCTAACCATCGGATCTTTCAACAGGTCCATGGATTCCTCAGCCACCTTAGCACCGTTGTCCTCACTCATCTTGCCCTAGTATTTGGATCACAGGTGTCAGGGTCCGCGGTACCCTAGAGGCTTCTTGACTCACACTCTTTTTTGTTCGTTTTCTTTTTATGTATGTACAAATGAAGGAGGGCACTCTATTTACACTTACTTGAATTCACAACAATAATCACCCAAATGCACGTACCACTTATTGATTCACAATGCATGAGATGCTCAGGGTATACAGCTGGTTGGGGGCTAAAAGATTGCCGCTAGGGGATAGGTTGACCTACTCACATGTGATAATGGATATCACGTGAGGTCCAAGGCCCATTAATCCCCATCATTGATAAGCATAAAGAAACGGGTTCACTCAAACCACTATCGCTTAAGGAAAGCATGTAGCGGATTTGGATTCCCTCGCCCTCTTACGGTAGAAGCTTTACATCAATCATCATGAATGCAAGGCACTTATGATGAAAAAAAAAAGACACTCAAGATTCAACAATTGCACAAAGTCTTTTGAACACACTACTTCCTCAGTGGAGTCGCCAACTGTGAATACCCGACCCAAAATTATTTGGGCCTATCCACCTAATCCCTTCACCTTCTTCCTCGGGTCAATCTCATGACATTGGAGTCACCACCCAAGTTTTATTAAGGATAAAACTTGGGAAAAACCTTAGAGTGACTCCTTTAGGCTACATGGTCATGGTGAACCAAAATCATGGGATCGGGGTTCATCACTAATGGGAAGGTGTTAGGCACCCATCCGTGTTGGGTTGAGATTTTGTGCAATTGTAAAATGCAAGTGTGCCTAGTGTGAGTGTGTATGTATGGAAAGATAAAGAGAAGGGGAGAAGAAGAAGAATTGGCTTGCATACCGTTGTAAGACCGAGACTACCTACGTACCCAAGTGACCGGGGTCAAAGCCACATAGTTCTAAACATGGCACCAATCGGCCACTTACATCATCACAGACATCAACATATAATCAGCAATGAATCAATCAAAAGAGTTTAGTGTTACCTCTTGTAGCCCTCCTCTAGCTCCTTGCAATGGCTTGAGTTCTACACCTACCTTCTTGCCACTATTAAGCTTAATGGTTGGTCCTCCTCTTGATTTCTCCTTGCTAGACTACTGCTAATGCCTCCCACGAAATTACTCTAGAGTTTCTGCCTAAGAATGTATCTCTAGACTTGGAGAGGTAGAGTTTCTCCAAGCACTCAAGGCTTATGAGTGTATATGTGAGAAAAGTTGTGTGTCCTCTGAAATGTGAATGGGGGGTCCTATTTATAGTGTTCTAGGTGAGTGCAGGGGCATGGACCTCTTAATGATGAAGATCTTGGCTGAAAATCTGGGCCAAAACCGTGTAGAATCGAATTAGGAATAAAAATTGGCAAAAAATCAATTTTTGGGTGCCCATGTCTGCTAGGACCTGGCGGTCATCCCCGCATATCCGCCAGGACCTGGCGGTCATCCCGAGATCGCCGCTCGGCTCCTCGGGTTTCACGCGTTCTTTCCTTTTTTCAGCCCCCAATCCCCCTAATTCCGCTCTGATTTGATCTAACAGTGTAATTAACCCCTAATTTACCCAGAAAATCCTCTTTTCTTGATTAGTACTCCTCCTAATCATCCCATGACTGATTGACACACATTAACTCCCCATTTTATGCAAAAATCATACCAAAAAAACTTTTACCATTAAAAGGATGATTTGATTCTGTTTTTCTGCGAAAATCAAAGTCAAGATTAGCCTGCAAGTAAAATGTTTATGGGCTAATCAACTCTGGAGAATCCATTACTTCATTAACTTGGGCCTCTAAGTTCATTCCTAACCCAAAAATAAATCATCTAAATATAATTGGGTTGACAATAAATAAGAAAGCCCAAGCAATGAAATCAAACATATTTTAGTGCATTAGACCTTAGTGTATATTTTTATCCTAAGATTCAATCATCTAATTAATCCTAGAATTCAAACACATAAAGGTTCAAATTACCAAAATATATAAATTCTACTAAAATATATTCCGAACATGTCTTAATCCCAAGACCAAATCACCTCATCAATCTCAAAGTTCAGGCATGTTAAAAGTCTAATATAATAGAATATCCGTGGGTCAAATTTGGGTGTTCACAATTGGCTAAGGTATCGAAGTAGACCCGCAAAAAGTGGAGGCAATTGTGAAGTGGCCTAGGCCGACCAATATGACTAAAGTACAGAGTTTTCTTGGGCTGACAGGATATTATCGTCGGTTTGTTGATGGCTTTTCCTCTATTGCTGCACCATTGTGTGGGCTGACCCAAAGGAAGAAACAATTTGTGTGGAATAATTCTTCTGAGGCTAGCTTCCAGGAGCTGAAACACAGGTTAACCACCGCACAGATACTTGCATTGCCTAAGGAGGATGGAGTGTATACCATTTATTGTGATGCATCGAGGGTTGGTTTGGCTGTGTACTGATGCAGGATGGCAGGGTGATTGTTTATGCATCCTAGAAACTCAAGAAGAATGAGGAGAATTATTCGGTGCTTGATCTTGAAATGGCAGCAGTGGTGTTTGCTCTGAAAATTTGGAGACATTATTTGTATGGAGAGCCTTGTGAGATTTACACAGACCATAAATGCTTAAAGTACACAATGGAGCAGCGAGTTCTGAACTTGAGGCAATGGAGATGGGTCGAGTTGCTCACGGATTACGATTATGTCATTAAATACCATCCTGGAAAAGCAAATGTTGTAGCTGATGCTTTGAGCCAGAAATCTGTTGGTAGTTTGGTGCATTTTCATGTGGTCAAAAGGTCCATGGTTGAAGTATGGCATGAGTTGTTGGATCAAGGCTTGCATTATGCGATATCTGAATCGGGAGCATTGTTGGCACACTACCGAGTGCGCCCCATTTTAAATGATGAAATTGCAAAGGCCCAGGATAATGATGCTGAAACTAAATCATGGAAGGAAAAGGTGAGCCGAGGGGAACTAGCTGGATTTGTGGTTACGGATGATGGTATCCTGAGGTTTGGCGCAAAGATGTATGTTCCTAATGTCCGAAATCTTTGCAACAAACTTCTGAACGAAGCACACTAGACCCGATATATGTTGCACCCAGGTTCCACCAAGATGTATCGTGTTTTGAAAAAACATTATTGGTGAAACAATATGAAGCGAGATGTAGCAGATTATGTAGCTAGATGTCTGATATGCCAACAAGTATAGGGGGAGCACAAAAAACCGCCAGGGTTACTTCAGCCCTTGTCGGTTCCATAGTGGAAGTGGGAAAGATTTGCCATGGATTTTGTTAGTCGATTGTTGCGGACTCCTGGTGGATTCGATTCCATTTGGGTGATTGTTGATAGATTGAGTACTTTTGTTCACTTCTTGCCAGTGAAGACTACTTATAATTTTGCCAAGCTAGCTCAAGTTTATATAGATGGAATTGTGAGATTACATGGTGTGCCGGTATCTATAGTTTTTGATCGAGGCCCACAACTCACATTAAGATTTTGAAAAAGCTTCCAGGAAGCTATGGGAACCCAACTTGACTTGAGCACAGCATTCCACCCTCAAATCGATGGGCAAAGTGAACGAGTAATACAAATTCTGGAAGATATGCTGTGAGCTTGTGTGCTGAGTTACGGGCATAGTTGGAATAAATACTTGTCTTTGGTCGAATTTGCCTATAAAAATAGCTTCCAATCCAGTATTGGTATGGCTCCATATGAAGTGTTTTATGGTCGCAGATGTAGGACACCGGTTTGTTGGGATGAAGTCGGGGTCAAAAGATTGCTAGGGCCTGAGGTTATGGAGCTGACAGCCGAGAAAGTGAGAATTACCCGTGAGAATTTAGTTGCTGCCCAGAATAGGCAAAAGTCCTATGCAGACAATAGGAGATGGGAGTTAGAATTTTCGGTTGGGGACATGGTTTTCCTTAAAGTGTCACCCACAAAAGGAGTGCTACGATTCAGAAGAAAAAGCAAATTGAGTCCCGATATCTAGGTCCATTTAAGATACTTGAGAAGATCGGACCAGTGGCGTATCATCTTGCTTTACCACCGAATTTGTCACAGATACACCTGGTGTTTCATGTGTCGATGTTAAGGAAATATTTGTCGGATCCCTCACATGTTCTAGCACCATAGAAGATTTAGTTGGGGGAGGAACCGACTTATAAAGCACAACCAATTATGATAGTGGATAGGCAAGTGCGCAGACTCCGTAACAAGGAAGTTGCTTCTATGATGGTCATGTAGGAAGACCCCTCAGGACAGGAGGTTACTTAAGAATCCGAGAAAGAAATGATGGACAAGTATCCGCACCTATTTACAGGTAAATTTGAGGACGAATTTTATATAAGGGGGAGATGATGTGATAACCCATATAATCGAGGATGAAAGTGTCTACTTGATGAGGAAAGGTGTTTGGAAGAGGATTGGTTTCAGTTGACCGCAGTTAGCTGGTTCCAGTTGGCTAGCCATTGGCACGCTTGGACTAATTAGCGTGTGATTAGCCTTAATCGCGGATTATGGTGTGTTAAGGGCTTGGGAAAAACTAAGTGAGGGTTATGTGAGGATTAAATATGGACGAACTGGCTTGGCTCTGTTGGTTTAAAAAATAAGCATGAGGTGGAGAGCTGCCTAGGCTTGGTGGCAGTATAAGGGCAAGAGGTAGGCAAGTGGCTGCTTAGTCACCTGCTATCTGCCCAAACAGTCACCTCACCCCTCATTTATGGAAAAAATGTGGGAGAGACTCAAGAAGAAAAGATTTAGCATTCTCAAGGTTTTCCGAAGGCTCTTACACACAAAGGAAGGGGGTAAGTGAGCTTGATTAGGATTTATGCTTGTTTTGGTGCCAATTAGCTTGCCTAATGTGCTATTGGCTTGGACAATGCAACAATTTGGTTTTGAGTGGAGTGTATGGCTTTTTTGTTTGATTTTGAATGGTGGAAAGGCAGTATTTTAGGTGGGGATGTTGGTTGGTCGAACTGATGCACAATTGGCCCGCAGGAGGCCAATTGGTGCGCTGGGTGCGCCCAATTGTCCCTACAGGTGACCAATTGGCCCTCTTAGTGGCTAACAGGCCTGGACATGATAACCTGATGGCTTGTAGGTCTAACAAGTGCCCAAATAATTGTTCTAATGCACTTGGTTAGGGCAGATGGCTAAGGTTGGTGTGCCAATGCACGCATTGGTGCCAGCCGATTGGTCTAACTTGGCTAGTTGGTGTGTGGGCTAACTTGTATAAGTTCCTACTTAATGCTTTGTATTGCTATGTCTTTTATTGGTGGTTATTTGTATGTGACAGGTGCTAGAAACACAAGAGCACTAAAGGAAAGGGAAGGGCCTAGTGAGGCCTAAATCTATGTAAGTTTGGTTGCATACTTGTGGTTAATGAGATGATTTAAATCAGAGCTAAATCATCATTTATGTGGAAATGTTGTTTTTGGTATGATTTAGTGTGAAATGGGCATTAATGTGTAATTAATCAACTATGGAATGATTTAGGGGAGTGATGATCAAGTAACTGAGTGATTCTGGGTTGATTGGAGGTTGATTACGCGGTAGGATCAAATCATAGATGAATTAGGGGATTAGGGGTCGAAAAGGAAAGAACGGGTGACACGCGGGGTGACCGGCGGCCGCGAGGTGCTGGCGGACATCCCCACATGACTGCCGGCACTGGTAGTCAACCAGAAGATGACCGTCGACAGTGGCGGTCATGGGTGCCCAAAATCTCCGATTTTTTTGATTTTGTTTCTAATTCGATCCTACGCGGTTTTGGACCAGATTTTCGGGCATAATCTTCACCATTAAGCAGGTCCACGCCCCTAGGTTTCCCAGAACACTATAAATAGGACCCCTCACACACATTTCAGGGGGCACATAACATGCTTCACATACACACCCATAAGCTCTTGTTGCTTGGAGAAACTCTACCTCTCAAAGCTTAGAAATATATTTTTAGGCAGAAACTCTGGAGAAATTTCGTGGGGAGTATCAACAGTAGTCCAGCAAGGAGGAATCAAGAAAAATGATCAAGTATAGAGCTAAGGAGTGGCAAGAAGGTGCATGGAGAACACAACCCATTACAAGGAGCTAGAGAAGGGCTACAAGAGGTAACACTGAACTCTTTTGATTGGTCTTTGCTGATTATATGTTGATGCTTTTGATGATGTAAGTGGCGACATAATGCCATGCATGTTTAGAACTACGTGGCTTTGACCCCGGTCACTCGGGTACGTAGGTAGTCTTAATTTTACAACGGGATGCAAGCCAAATCTTCTTCTTCTCCCCTTCTCTTTATTTTCCACACTTGCACACCTACACGAGGCACACTTATAATTTACAATTGCACAAGATTTTGACCCAACATGGATGGGTGCCTGACACCTTCCCATCTATGACAAACCCCCGATCCCATATCTTTGGTTCGCCATGACCATGTAGCTTAAAGGAGTCACACATTGGTTTTTCCCAAATTTTGCTCTTAATAAAATTTGGATGGCGACTCCATTGACATGGGATTGACCCGAGGAAGAAGGTGAAGGGAATAGGTGAATAGGCCCAAGTGATTTTGGGTCGGGTATTCACATATATAAAGATCTTAGGCAGCTTATGTAAAAGGCAGCCTGTTTTACAAACCTCCACAAGCCAACCATGATGATGACTCTAACATATTGATGAGCTTGAAATTATACACATTTTACAACATACACTGCAGTATTTTGGCCTTACATTTAGCATTAATTCATGTATTTAGTTAGAGAATCACTTGCTTTTATGCCAAATACTACTTTCCTCACTCTTTGTTACCCCCATGTGCATTTAGGTCATTTTTGTAGAGGATTTTACGAATTTTCGCCCAAAACCAGTGAGGCGCAGCGAAGTGCCCTATTCCAGTATAAATCGCAAGCCTGACAGCGTTCTTACAGCGGGCATTGCGTCAAGTCCCTATTTTTATTTGGGTTTACGCCTATTTTTCCAGAATTTTAAATAGGGAATGAAACTAAACACTCCCAGCAAGGAAAGAAGATCTGGATGTATGACTAAAGAGGGATTCTTGAAGCTAAAGTCTAGGAATTTAATTACAAATCCTACACGCAATGGGTGTTACCTGTTGAGGCATTTGAGCCTAGATATAAAATCAACTCTTTCTCGACATTCGTTGCTTTTTATTTTCTATTTATTTACTTTATAATCTCAGTTTATTATCACCTCAATTACGACTTTGTTTATTTTATTATTTTACAGTCTAATCAATTACTATCCTAGGGACAATGTTGCTTACAGTAGTCCCTGTGATTCGATCTTGTTTACTACAACGTGCTGTATACTTGCAGTGACTTTTGTGCGAACACATATGTACATTGAGAGAAAGAGCAAGGAGAAGATGAAGAAGATTCGGGAAGGGACGAAGGCAAAACATCTAAATCGGATTACTGATTTACAAGAAACTATCAAGGTCTTATCTTCTACCATATTTCTTCATTTTTTTTTCTTTCTACCAAAATGGTTATTTGACTAAATTATCAGAATCTTTTCTTTCTTTTAACTTTGTTTTTCTTTTTTCTGGCAGTGATATATATATATATATATATATGGATGTACGTCGAAGTCAATGACTTATTTTACGTGAATGATATTGTTTGTTGTAGGTGTCCAAGCACCGGACATTGAAGTGGGAAAGGGGAAAGCTTGGGAGTAGGTGGATGATGGGGTCAATGATGTGGGAACCAGTGGAGATATGGAGGACAGTGGGCTTCGTTGAGGATAACCCACCAATGTCCATTGATCGTAGGGCGTGAATTTCCCTCTGCATTCCTCCGTCTGGATCTGGTAAATGATATCCAGTGTTCCTACGATGTTCCCTCCTATATTTGTTGCTTTAATTCAACCCTTCAATGTCTTTATGCCAAAGTTGTATGTACAGAAACAACAACACATGTTGTCACGGCCCCGCCTAAGCGCGACCGGCCAGGTACCGTGTGCACCTACATCGTGCCACAAGGCACCCCAAGGCCTATTCTCGTTCTCACAGAAGCTAGTCGCCTCTGCCTAGCGGGGTACTAACCAAGACATACGCAGCGTAAAAGGAAGCAAACCAACAAATGCAAAGGCAACATTAGACACTAAAAAGTGTAAAACAATCCATACCATTAATGTTATAGAAATTCTGCTACAAGGGGCACTAACTCATGCTACATAGGGACTTAACCTCTTTACATAAATTAATACAATCAGACAAACGACTCGGCTAACCCATCGACCTACAACCCACACTCTCACCCTCGCACCTGAAAGACAAGGGGAGGAAATGGGGGGTGAGTATAAAACTGAGCAAGTAAATAGGCCATGCAAGAAAGTAACTACAACTGCACACAAAGCTCGGCATGAGCAACACACAGTCATGCAGCATTTAACACAGTGCAAGGCACACAATACACATATCGGGCACTCACGCTCCAAAACAATCCCTCGTGTCCCAGACACGCTCTGGTCTCATTCTCCCCGACCAGCTAGGGTATGATGTTCCCTAAGGCAGCCTACGTAGTTTGGTAGCTTATACAATGTTACTCCTTCGCCCACAGCCCCACGTACGAGGCATACCGAATATCATATAGCCCACAGCCCCACGTACGAGGCATACAAAATACCGAATAGCCCACAGCCCCACGTACGAGGCATACTGAATATCTAGCTACCACAACTCACATAGCTCCCGGTGGACTTCGTGTCACATCTGTAGTAGCCAAGCGGAACTGACTTTGCAAGGTCAGTGCCATCGCTCTCACTGACTAGAGCCCTATACAAGGCACCCAGTGCAAACATCTCCTGGCGCACAAGTTTACTACAAGTGCCCACCATCACATGGTACGTGCAAGCCTCGCAAGCACTACCTCGTGCACCCTGTGCACCGCAACCAACTGGCCAGTGGTACCACAATCACAAGCACAATCACAACTAGGCAATCATATGCCAATCATCAGCACAACAAGTGCAATGCCAATCACAAGCACAACAAGCCAACAAGTGCCACTCAATCAAGCCAACAAGGGCAGCAAGTATGCCATAAGCATACAACACAAACATCACACACCAACAAGTCACCAATGCATATCAGTTATGCACAAATAACCAGCAAAGGCCAACTAAACATGATTAGCCCACAATGCCAACAAGTAAATCACACGTATAATGACACACAATCAGCATGCATAATGGCCTTCTGCCCAGCAAAGGGTGCACTAGCAATCACTACCCGCATAAACCCATTTACTTACCAACACCTATACATCCCTAGGCCAATTCCTTTCCTCGGAACTAGTGGTGTCTTGGACCATAATTCCCTGTTAGACACACACAAACACCTATACAAATCAACCCACAGTAACCATATTATGTGAAACATAACTCAAACTCACAATACTTATCTTCCTCCAGATCGGGTAGAAACTACCCTGCACAAGCATCATCTTCAACCCAAAATGCATAGGATCTACATACCGAACCAGATTCAGGCTTCAACATAAGAGTTTTAGACCTACCTCTTAGCTTTCTAGATCCACCAAGAAAACCCAATTCGAAAGTGTACAACTCAAGATATGTCATCAAAACCTAGACAGGGTCAAGCAGGAGCACTGCTGCTGGACAACTGCAGAACAGTCTGATTGCTAAGCGCATAAATCGCATAGTTCTGCTCCAAATTCCACAAAATTGGTGCCATATGAAAGCTATAGATGTTAGATAATCATAGGCTTTGGTTTCACTCAATTACAACCAGAATTTTTGCGGGAATCACCATTTTAGTCGCTAGGCTACAGTCTGCCCGAGAGCAGAACCCCTTAGCTCACTTCCCTTCTCATTCTCTCTTTCTCTCTTCCTTTCTCCTCTCAAGTTGAGCACGAATTTTGGTTCTGGAGATATGGGTGAGAGGTGGCTTCTTCACCTCCTTAATGCATGGGCAAGTAGGTGAGTGAGCACCCACTTGCCACCTCTTTCCCAAAGCTTGCCACTTGCACAAGCACGTGCCATCTCGTGCTTGTTTTCCGTCCAATTGGCTCGTGGCACCTAGCTGCTAGCATGCACACCTAAAGCCACCAGCAGCCCATTCCCGTGCTATTTGGCTCACTCTGATTGGTTGGTTTGGCCAATCACCACTTTACACACCATCGGGTCCGATTGTGCACCAACAGGCACCCCAGTGCCCCCGCTGTGCACCATTCCGTGCCAACTCGAGCCAACGGGTATTGCCTTTGAGCAATTTCTCCTCCAATGCACTAATTGCACCTAAGAAACAGAATGGCAACACTAACCAACATATGTCGACCAAATAAATTGATGGGGCTTTTGGTACCTCAAAGTTGTCCAACCCGTGCCTTAGCACTTTTTCACACACATTCGGGCACACTAGGTCAAGCCTGTGAGCACTATAAGCCACATTCTATGTCAAGAACCATCTCCCATAATACAGGCATCACATGATGCTCTAGGGTATGTATGGGTGTCACAGTATCCCCTCCTTTTTGAAATTCACCCTCGAATTTCCTCGGTAGAGCCTTTTGGCTAACCGTGCCAATAGTCCCAATCGGACAGAAAAGTGCACTAGTTATGCACCAATATATTGTTGCACGTGTTAACGCACCAACTGAACCATCCATGCCGTTAAAATTACATACTCAGGCAAACTAGAAAATCACATGGCCAATTGCATGAGAAAAAATCCAACCACGCTTCCGCAGCGCCACTCCGCTTATACCTTAACCATGCTACACAAGTCCATAATCAAGCACTTCATGTCAAGAAAATATAAAACATATAGGAAACAAAATGCTGAAAGCATATGGAAGACACATGTCTCTCACCAACCCACAACCTCTAACTCGATGGGTACTAGCCATAAGACTCATCAGCCTATGCCCCTTAGCAAAATTTTATAACTATGCTCCGTTACCATTCTGTCACGCCCCCGCCTAAGCGCGACCGGCCAGGTACCGTGTGCACCCACATCGTGCCACAAGGCACCCCAAGCCCTATACTCGTTCTCACATAAGCTAGTCGCCTTTTCCTAGCGGGGTACTAACCAAGACATGCATAGCATAAAAGGAAGCAAACCAACAAATGCAAAGGCAACATTAGACACTAAAAAGTGTAAACACAATCCATACTACAAATGTTATAGAAATTCTGCTACAAGGGGCACTAACTCATGTTACATAGGGACTTAACCTCTTTACATGAATTAATACAATCAGACAAACGACTCGGCTAACCCATTGTCCTACAGCCCGCACTCTCATCCTCGCACCTCAAAGACAAGGGGAGGAAATGGGGGGTGAGTATAAAACTCAGCAAGCAAATAGGCCATGCAAGAAAGAAACTACAACTGCACACAAAGCTCGGCATGAGCAACACAAAGTCATGCAGCATCTAACATAGTGCAAGGCATACAACACACATATTGCGCACTCACGCCCCAAAATAATCCCTCGTGTACAAGACACGCTCTGGTCTCATTCCCCCCGACCAGCTACGGTATGATGTGCCCCAAGGCAGCCTACGTAGTTTGGTAGCTTATACAATTTTACTCCTAAGCCCACAGCCCCATGTACAAGGCATACCGAATATCATATAGCCCACAGCCCCACGTATGAGGCATACAGAATACCAAATAGCCCACAGCCTCACGTATGAGGCATGCTGAATATCTAGCTACCACAACTCACATAGCTCCCGGCGGACATCGTGTCACATCTGTAATAGCCAAGCGGAACTAACTCCGCAAAGTAAGTGCCATCGCTCTCACAGACTAGAACCCTGTACAAGGCACCCAGTGCAAACATCTCCTGGCACACAAGTTTACTACAAGTGCCCACCATCTTATGGTACGTGCAAGCCTCGCAAGCACTACCTCGTGCACCCTGTGCACCTCAACCAACTGGCCAGTGGTACCACAATCACAAACGCAATCACAACAAGGCAATCATATGCCAATCATCAGCACAACAAGTGCAATGCCAATCACAAGCACATCAAGCCAACAAGTGCAACTCAATCAAGCCAACAAGGGCAGCAAGTATGCCATAAGCATACAACACAATTATCACACACCAACAAGTCACCAATGCATATCAGTTATGCACAAATAACCAACAAAGACCAACTAAACATGATTAGCCCACAATGGCCAGCAAGTAAATAACACACATAATGACACACAATCAGCATACATAATGGCCTTCCGCCTGACAAAGGGTCCACTAGCAATCACTACTCCCACAAACCCATTTACTTACCAACACCTAGGCATCCCTAGGCCAATCCCTTTCCTTTGGAACCAGTGGGTGTCTTGGACCTTAATTCCCTGTTAGACACACACAAACACATATATAAATAAACCCACAGCAACCATATTATGTGAAACACAACTCAAACTCACAATACTTATCTTCCTCCAAATCGGGAAAAACCTGCCCTGCACAAGCATCATCTTCAACCCAAAATACATAGGATCTATAGGCAGAAGCAGATTCGACCTTCAACACAAGACTTTTAGCCCTGCCTCTTAGCTTTCCAGAGCCACCAAGAAAACCCAATTCCAAGGTGTAAAGCTCAAGATACGCTATCCAAACCAAGACTAGGTCAAGCAGGAGCACTACTGCTGGACAGCTGCAGAATAGTTCAATTCCAAAGCGCATAACTCGCGCAGTTCTGCTCCAAATCCCACAAAATCGGTTCCATATGAATGCTATGGATGTTACCTAATCATAGACTTTGGTTTTACTCAATTCCAACCAGGGGTTTTGCCAGAATCACCATTTTAGTGGCTAGGGGTCAGTCTGCCTGAGAGCAGAACCCCTTAGCTCACTTACCTTCTCTTTCTGTCTTTCTCTCTTCCTTTCTCCTCTCATGCTGAGAATTTTGATACTGGAGATATGGGTGGAGGTGCCTGCTTTACCTCCTTAATGCAAGGGCAAGTAGGTGAGTGAGCACCCATTTACCACCTCTTGCCCAAAGCTTGCCACTTGCACAAGCACGTGCCACCTCGTGCTTGTTTTCCGTCCAATTGGCTCGTGGCACCAAGCTGCTAGTATGCACACCTAAAGCCACCAGCAGCCCATTCCCATGCTACTTGGCTCACTCTGATTGGTTGGTTTGGCCAATCACGACTTTACACACCATCGGGTCCGATTGTGCACCAACGGGACCCCGGTGCCCCCGTTATGCACCATTCCGTGCCAACTCGAGCCAACGGGTATTGCCTTTGAGCAATTGCTCTTCCAATGCACTAATTGCACCTAAGAAATACATTGGCAACACTAACCAACATATGTCGACCAATTGATCGGGCTCTTGGTACCTCCAAGTTGTCCAACCCGTGCCTTAGCACTTTTCCGCACATAGTTGGCCACACTAGGTCAAGCCCGTGAGCACTATAAGCCATATTCTACGTCAAGAACCATCTCCGGTCATATAGGCATCACATGATGCTCTAGGGTATGCACGGGGTGTCATAGTATCCCCTCCTTATTGAAATTCGCCCTCGAATTTCCTCAGTAGTGCTTTTTGGCTAACCGTGCCAGTACTCCCAATCGGACAGCAAAGTGCACTACTAATGCACCGATATATTGTTGCACGCATTAAACGCGCCAACTGAACCATCCATGCTGTCAAAATGCCATACTCAGGCAAACTAGAAAATCACATGGCCAATTGCATGCGAAATAATCCAACCACGCTTCCGCAGCGCCACTCCGCTTATACCTCAACTGCTACACAAGTCCATAATCAAGCACTTCATGTCAAGAAAATATAACACATATGGGAATCAAAATGCTGAAAGCATATGGAAGACACATGTCTCTCACCAACCCACAACCTCTAACTCGATGGGTACTAGCCACAAGACTCATCAGCCTATGCCTCTTAGCAAAATTTTATAACTATGCTCCGCTACTATTCTGTCACGCTCCCGCCTAAGCGTGACCGGCCAGGTACTGTGTGCACCCACATCGTGCCACAGGGCACCCCAAGGCCTATACTCGTTCTCACAGAAGCTAGTCGCCTTTGCCTAGCGGGGTACTAACCAAGACATGCGCAGCATAAAAGGAAGCAAACCAATAAATGCTAAGGCAACATTAGACACTAAAAAGCGTAAAACAATCCATACCACTAATGTTATAGAAATTCTACTACAAGGGGCACTAACTCATGTTACATAGGGACTTAACCTCTTTACATGAATTAATACAATCAGACAAACGACTGGGCTAACCCATCGACCTACAGCCCGCACTCTCATCCTCGCACCTGAAAGACAAGGGGAGGAAATGGGGGGTGAGTATAAAACACAGCAAGTAAATAGGCCATGAAAGAAAGTAACTACAACTGCACACAAAGCTCGACATGAGCAACACATAGTCATGCAACATCTAACACAGTGCAAGGCACACAACATATATATTGGGCACTCACGCCCCAAAGCAATCCCTCGTGTCCCAGACATGCTCTGATCTCATTCCCCCTGACCAGCTAGGGTATGATGTGCCCCAAGGCAGCCTACATAGTTTGGTAGCTTATACAATGTTACTCCTTAGCCCACAGTCGCACGTATGAGGCATACCGAATATCATATAGTCCACAGCCCCACGTACGAGGCATATAGAGTACCGAATAGCCCACAACGCCACGTACGAGGAATACTGAATATCTAGCTACCACAATTCACATAGCTCCCGGCGGACATCATGTCACATCTGTAATAGTGAAGCTGAACTAACTCCGCGAGGTCAGTGCCATCGCTCTCACTGACTAGAGCCCTGTACAAGGCACCCAGTACCAACATCTCGTGGCGCACAAGTTTACTACAAGTGCCCACCATCTCATGGTATGTGCAAGCCTTGCAAGTACTACCCCGTGCACCCTGTGCACCTCAACCAACTGGCCAGTGGTACCACAATCACAAGCACAATCACAATAAGGCAATCACATGCCAATCATCAACACAACAAGTGCAATGCCAATCACAAGCACATCAAGCCAACAAGTGCAACTCAATCAAGCCAACATGGACAGCAAGTATGCCATAAGCATACAACTCAATCATCACACACCAACTGTAAGTAACCGGGCATGCAAACTTGACAATCAAAATGCAGCGGAAAGACCCGGTACTCATGGAGGATCCTTGTGAAACACAGTAAACCGAATAACAAAAATTGTACCTGGAAGTGGTTGAGATCTTTCACTCAACTGTTTGGTTGAATCAGCAAGAACCGGACAGAAATCCTGCTCCTCTACGGTATCCACACGAACCATCGATAACTAGCGAAAAATCGTCTCACGATTACCAACCCGAGCACTCCCGAACAACAGTGCTAGCTGCAGATTTCCGGGAGCTAGAACTTGTGTTTGTGGTGTTTTATTTCTTTCTGAAAGAAAGGAGTGTGTGTGTGTATATTCTTGCAAGTCTGAAAAACACAGAATACAAGCTCAAGATAATCTGATTACCCACCTCCACTAATGCATAAAGTAATAGAGACAATGGCCAACATAATGGTCCACCAACTATCATGATTATGATTCCCATTATCTTGTCTACCACTAATGCATTATCATATATGAACACATCACATCACTAATTATAGTTCAATAATTCAGACAATTAGTGAACCAAAACGACCCTGGTCCAACTACGGTCCAACCATGGTTCAATCACTTGGTCAAACCACAGTCCAACCATGATTCAACCACCAGCTCTCATCAATAGTTCTATGTGTGTGACCCTGTAGCCACTTGTAACGTTTGGCAATAATTGTAAAATCTCATTTTACAATTATAAACAATGAGCGGTGTCTAGCAACACATCATTGCTACCCAAACGACAAGATCAGTACTGATTCATTATGCCTCGGAACATGTCATCGTCCTTTCGTCACATTATCAAGATTAAACACGAGACATGGAATACGTCAATCTCGTATGAGTTTAATCTAAGTTTCTTGATCCCCGAGTTAACTGTGTAAAACGGATACTAATGATATCACCATATCACATAATCCGAGCATGGCCATGCATTTATAGTTCAACTCTATCAAGAGGCCCAATTGATCATATACCCGTTATATGGGTTGGACAAATTCCATCTTGATCATACAAAACCCACTACACATTATATCATATACCCAATGATTACACTTAGGTCTACTTAGTTACGAATAGCCAAGAGTAATATCAAATTATATGACTCACATGTTGGGAACCTTGATGATCTCAGGTCTAAGGACAATACATATAAGAACCACTAATGACAATCGTATAACGTTCCATGTAGTGTTCTTATGTTGGGTCGGTCCAGTCCACAAGTTCTCTAACTTGTACCCGTATGTAGAATTCATATCTCATATAATTCTCAACATACGCTAGTCTTAATTTATTATTACAACCCATCCATAATAATAATCGACTAGGGACATTTAAGAATATAAAATATTCTAGGGTTATAAATATGTGCAAGCGTTTATCTCATAAACATATTTATTGGAATAACCTTAATGTATTTACATGACTATGTACAATCATCCATTGATTGGCTTTTGGGTATATTACACTAACCAACAAGTCACCAATGCATATCAGTTATGCACAAATAACCAATAAAGGCCAACTAAACATGATTAGCCCATAATGGCCAGCAAGTAAATCACACACATAATGACACACAATCAGCATGCATAATGGCCTTCCGCCCAACAAAAGGTGCACTAGCAATCACTACCCGCATAAACCCATTCACATACCAACACCTAGGCATCCCTAGGCCAATTCCTTTCCTTTGGACCTTAATTCCCTGCTAGACACATACAAACAAATATATAAATCAACCCACAGCAACCATATTATGTGAAACACAACTCAAACTCACAATACTTATCTTCCTCCAAATCGAGCAGAAACTGCCCTGCACAAGCATCATCTTCAACCCAAAATACATAGGATCTATAGGCAGAACTAGATTCGGGCTTCAAAATAAGAGTTTTAGCCCTGCCTCTTAGCTTTCCAGAGCCACCAAGAAAATTTAATTCTAAGATGTACAGCTCAAGAAATGCCATCGAAACCAAGACTGGGTCAAGCAGGAGCATTGCTGCTGGACAGTTGCAGAACAGTCCAATTGCAAAGCGCATAACTCGCACAGTTCTGCTCCAAATCCAACAAAATCAGTTCCATATGAAAGTTATAGATGTTAGCTAATCATAGGCTTTCGTTTCACTCAATTCCGGAATCACCATTTTAGTGGCTAGAGGTCAGTCTGCCCGAGAGCAGAACCCCTTAGCTCACTTCCCTTCTCTTTCTCTCTTTCTCTCTTCCTTTCTCCTCTCAAGCTGAGCACGAATTTTGGTTCTGCAGATGTGGGTGAGAGGTGCCTGCTTCACCTCCTTAATGCATAGGCAAGTAGGTGAGTGAGCACCCACTTGCCACCTCTTTCCCAAAGCTTGCCACTTGCACAAGCAGGTGCCACCTCGTGCTTGTTTTCCGTCCAATTGGCTCGTGGCACCTAGCTGCTAGCATGCACACCTAAAGCCACCAGCAGCCCATTCCCGTGCTACTTGGCTCACTCTGATTGGTCGGTTTGGCCAATCACGACTTTACACACCATCAGGTCCGATTGTGCACCAACGGGCACCCCGGTGCCCCCGTTATGCACCATTCCGTGCCAACTCGAGCCAACGGGTATTGCCTTTGAGCAATTGCTCCTCCAATGCACTAATTGCACCTAAGAAACACATTGGCAACACTAACCAACATATGTCAACCAATTAATCGGGCTCTTAGTACCTCAAAGTTGTTCAACCCGTGCCTTAGCACTTTTCTACACATAGTCGGGAACACTAGGTCAAGCTCGTGAGCACTATAAGCCACATTCTACATCAAGAACCATCTCCCGTCATATAGGCATCACATGATGCTCTAGGGTATGCACGGGGTGTCACAGTTGTCTTTTCTTTTACATCAATTATAAAGCAATGTCTTTTCTTTACCTCAATTATAAAGCAAAGTTGTAGCCCAAAATACAGCCGAAGTTGTGTATGCCGAAACAAAGAATAATAGAGCAATGATGCATCCAAAGTTGTATATACAGAAATAAAGAAGTCTTTTTTACTGTCTTCATAAATTTGATCAGCTTGACGCCTTAAACTCTTCATTGTAAAAAAAAAAAGTCGGCTATGTGTGTCTTGAAGAGTGAGTATTAGAAGGTGTGATGCTAGCATTCTTAAAAAAATATATATCCAACTCAACACCTACTAATTAATTTGGACCTCATCTCATGCCTTCTAGAATTTCTTTATGTAACTGTAAAAAAACAAGAATTCCTTATATAAGGAATTAATAATTGCGTGCTATACAAATTCATTGCACCCAAACTATTTTTTTTTATCAGCATTGCACCCAAACTATTAAAGTGCTTGGACATTTATTTCCCTTAGATAAAATTTGGGGTTCTAATCCATGAGGCAATATTTCATCAAAAAAAAAAATCCATCAGACAATTATAAAAAGATAAATATAAGCAGAGCTTTAGTCCAAAAAAAAGTTCATTAATTCCCAAATAAAAAACATAAACAAAAAAAAAGAAGTAAAAAAAAGGAAACATCTTAAAAAGACTAGTAAAAGTGAAAGCTACCTTTCGCTTTCATCGTTACAAACACAAACTACCGAATCTAAAAGCTCTTTCTCTCTCTCTCTCTGATAACATCTGATCTTCCCTGTCTTTCTAGACGACTCTAAAAAGGTATACAATATTCTTGTCTTGCTCCCTTGCGTTTCTGTCTGCTATTGTTGTTGTTCTTTTGATTGTCTCATCTGCTAGTTATAACTTTTCTCTTATAAACTTAGAATCTTCTGATCGCATTTTCTTTTGGGTTTGGGTTGATCCCTTCTACCCTTCTTAGCTTTGGATCATCAAGTTGATTTCTTGGCTTGATTATCTTACACATCGTATTGGCTTGATTCCATGCCTGCTGCTGTTGGTGGTGGGCTTGTTTCCGGTTTGTTTCTTGCAGAGTTGAGTCCTCTCTTTTTTGTATTTGGTTTATTCAGGGATTTAAAAGAAAACCCTTATGGGATTATACACTTTCTCAGGTAATTGATTAATTTGTTAACTGACCTGGTCGGATTATACTTTTTCCGAGGTAACTCACTTGCAGGGTGCATTGCTGGTAATGTCAGTTGTTCTTATGTTTAAACTTTTTATAATGAATGCATCTTATTCTCAATATGATCTTTTATGATGGAAATGAAATTCAGGATATGTTGGTGGCTCTTTGTTGCATTTCTTCTGTGCTAGCAAATGCCTGCCGCGTGCTAGATGGGGTCATTGATGAATGTTTTCCTCTTTCTAATGTTCCATAATCAGATAATGGCACTATGTTTCTTCTCCTGTCTGTGAATAAATTCAATGACTATGCTTTGTGCTGTTTCACTTTGACTATGTTCGTGAACCTGCAAGTTCGAAACATATCGCAAGGTCATTTGGTTGAAAATTGTTAATAGCTCAGAATATTCAGCAGAGTTGGGTTGTGGAAGCTGTGCACTTAATTGCTAGTTCTTGTTGCTGTTTTTCTTCTTGCCTCTATAGTTTTGTTGTATTTAAACGAGCCAGTTCTCTTGGTGGATCTATTTGTTATAATGTTTTGTGGTATCTGAATATTACTTTTAAGTAGTTTCCTTGGATGCCTGTTCCGAATGAGTCTGCTGTCTTCTTTTTTCAGGGAATTTAAGCTCGAACGAGGAGGGTGTTGCATTTCAATTTCAGTTTCTGATAAGAAATCTAGAGATGGAAGAATCTCAAGAAGTTAAAAAGGAAGAAGTCCATTTGAAAGTGAAGAGCAAGGATAAAGATCCAAAAGATGAAAAAAGAGAGAAGCTTGAGGTGGAGCTTGATTTGAAGACCAAAGTAGTAGAGAAAGAGAAGCCGAAACAGAAGGAGGACAAGGAAAAACATAAAGGGAAGGATGAGGGCAAATCAAAGGATGTGAAAGAAAAGAAAAAGAAAGATGAAGAGGAAGGGCATAAGAAGGAAGAGAAAGAAAAGAGTAAGAAGAAGAAGAAGGTAAAAGAGGGTGAAAATAGTGCTGATGATGAATCAGAGGTGGCCAGTGAATCTGAAGGGAGCAAGAAAAAGGACAAAGTCTCTAAGGAGAAAGAAGAGAAGAAGAAAAAGAAGAAACATCTGGAGGTTTCAGGGGATGAACAGGAGCATGGGAAAGAGGAGAAATTAGAGAAAAAAAAGAAAGACAAAAAGGAGAAGAAAGACGACGATAAGGACTCAGAAGATAAAAGTTTGACCGTTAAGGAAGAGAAGGATGGAGAAACCAAAGGGAAGGCTCAAGTGATGAAAAATGATAAAAAAGAGAAGAAATGGAAAGAAAAGAAGGTGAAAGACACAGAGAAGAAGACAGATGAAGAATCTGGGGAAGAAACAGAAAAAGAGAAGGACAAGGTGAAAGAGAAAGATGAGGGTAAAGATAAGAAGGATAAAGAAAAGAAGAAAGGGAAAGAAAAGAAGGTCAAAGAGACCGGGAAGAAGAAAGATGAAGAATCTGGGGAAGAAACAGAAAAGGGAAAGGACAAGGTAAAAGAGAAAGATGAGGGTAAAGATAAGAAGGATAAGAAGAAAGATAAGGAAAAGAAAGAGAAGAAGCTCAAGGGTGAAAAAGATGAGGACGAAGATGAAGATGGTGGGAAAGAAGAGAGCAAGAAGAAGAAGAATAAAGATATGGAGAAGAAGCACAAGGATGAAGTGGCTGGAGAAGTAATAGATGGAGATGAAAACAAAGAGGTGAAGAAGAAGAAAGAAAAGAAAGACAACAAAGAGAAAGAAAAGAAAGACAAGGGAAAAAAAGAGAAGAAAGAACCTGCAAATGAGATTGAGGCTTCAAAGAGTGTGGCTGAAGTGACTCGGGAGATTGAAATAAAAGGTGATGGAGATGAATCAGGAGAAGACGGGGAAAGGCAGAAGCAGAAAGATGGGGAAAAGGAAGGTAAAGAGGAGAAGAAAGACAAAGACAAGAAAGAGAAGTCTGAAAAGAAAAGGAAGCATGGTGAGAAGGATAAGAGCAAAGACTTGGAGAAATTAAAAGTGAAGTTGGAGAAGATTAATGGCAAAATAGATGCTCTAGTTCAGAAGAAGGATGACATTCTGAGGCAAATAAAGGACATCGAGAATGGACAGCATGTTGCTCCTGAGAAGGAAAAGGATACGCAAACAGCTGATGTGGAGTAGCTATATTCGGTAGATGCTTCACTCTTGATTTGCCTTTTGTTTTCTGTTGTAATAAGAAGCATGTTTTTATATCAATCTGAAATCTGAATGTAGTCTGACAAATCAAATACTACAAGGCTTTCCTGTTGTAATGAGAAGCGTTTATATATTGACATTAATGAGAATACAGTATTAAAAATCAAACTCACAGAGACTTGCCATTCTACTTCAATGCTGCTGTTTTGCATTCTTTATTTTCTAGCCTAAATCAAATTAATCATAGGCTTGTTTGATGATTATCATTGATTTTTCAAAAAAATTTGATGATTATTAGTGTTCGCACAGCACTTTGTCTACTGAGCTTTAGTAGGCTCCGTGGTGAGGCCAAATCCATATGGAAAGAGCGGATCATAGTTTTTGTCTCCAAAATTCATAGGTAATTGATCAACAGTCTTGAACCATGTCCGCGGAAGCTTGCCAGTGAAACCATAGTCGCCAAACAGGACATCGGTGACACCTTGACCTTCAGTTCCGGGGAGCCATGCAGCGACAAGAGCATTGATCCCGTTGAGATATGGTTGGATGACAACGGGACGGCCAGAGACAAGGACAACAACACATTTCACAGCTCCGCACACATTTTGAATGGTGGTCAAGCCAGGCTCAGGTATTGTCAAGTTCAAGCTGTCTCCATTTGTCTCTGCATATGGAGTTTCGCCTACTACAACTATGGCGTAAGCGAAATCTTCCGACTCCACAAAACTTTTGTCAGGATTCTTCTTGTGCACAAGTTTAGTGCTTGGGTCAATTGTGTTCTTTATGGCTTGGAGGATTGTGGTACCTGATAAGAACAAACCACGTCAAGAGGTCTAGCTTGGTAGTTTAACTTTGCAAATAGGTTGTCAAAGGTTTTAACAGCAGTGTGGGATTAAATGACTTGAGAGAATACCAGTTGTAATGTTATTGCCACTTACGCCCTGCCACTCTATAGTCCATCCACCACACTGATAACCAAGATTGTCAGAATGGGTACCAGCAACAAGTATCTTTGGGGCTTTCTTTGGAAGGGGTAATAAAGGTCCATCAGCAGCTTCACCATTCTTTAGCAGCACAAGTGATTTCCTCACCGCTTCTCTAGCCAATTCTCTATGTTCCTGTTTGATGCCGGAATTATTAGTGCCAGGCTACATTTCCTCTTGCAAGGCTCTTCAGAGTTTGGGGACGAAAAATAAGGAAACAACTCAACCAATCACTGACCTGACTTCCGAGGTGGTGGACCAGACTCTCATCTGCCAATGGATTCTCAAACAGACCCATTATAAACTTCACTCGCAAGATTCTCTTAACTGCATCGTCAATTCGGCTCATGGGAATGTAACCATCCTTAACCAGGGATGTCAGGCCATCAATGAATTCTGTGTAGTTGTTCGGAACCATGATCTGCAGCATTTCCGGAACAAGAATGAGAGAAGTGATTTATATTCCCAAATTCTGCAGACAACTGATTTACCATGTCTAATCCGGCATTGATTGATGCCAGGATGGAATATGTGTAGTTTGCATGGGGTGGAGAGGTGATCCTGTCAATGCCCTCCCAATCAGAGATGACAAAACCCTGAAGCAATTCACAACATTTTCAGAGTTTGAACTGGTTCAGAGGGAAAATCTGGAGTTATTATTTATGGGAATTGCTTTTACCCTGAAGCGGAGGGTCCTTTTGAGGAAGTTAGTCACTAAATCACGGTTAGCATGCATCTTAACTCCGTTCCAGCTAGAGTAGGAAACCATCACAGTGGACACTCCCTTGATAATTGCGTCATAGTATCCTGGCATATGGATGCTAAATAAGCCGTGTGGGTCAATCACTGTATTATTCTCATTGATTCCTTTTACTGTTCCACCATCACCCACAAAATGCTTGGCGGAACCTGCAACTTTTGTGCTGTGAAAGACAGTACAAGTTCATTAGGAAATTAAGAAGTAACCGAGCCCTGACTGAATTTTTCTTAGCACCAATAAGGACAATTGTTTCTTACTTTCCACCAACGTAGGGGACACCCTTTGTCATATTAGGAGGGATGTCTCCTTGTAGTCCCGGCACCAATTCAGTCATTGATTGGACAAGCTCGGTATCTTCACCATAGCTTTCGTAGCACCTTCCCCATCTTGGATCTCTACAAACCTGAAGGTGTAGATGATAGTAGAACTCATATTTTGACATGAAGCAATTTTATATGGACCGCATTAATCATCGAGTTAGAGAGCTACCGCAATACAAGGTGCAAAAGCATATGGAATTCCAGTGGCTCTAACTTCAAGTGCGGTTGCGGCTCCTATTCTCTTCACAAGCTCAGGGTCCCTGATTGACGACAAAGTAAGTTGCCATTGCCAGTTTTTAACAGTTAAGCTGTTTATTCTCGTATGTGAAAGCCTTCTTCCCAGTTCATTAGGTTTGATTGAAAATTTGAGGAGATTTGATGTTCAAGCAATTGACATGGAAGGCAGGTGGTGCGTTGAGTTACCTTGTGGCTCCCAACCCAACATTATGAGGAAAGATTGTTGCATTGTAGACATTGTTGTGGCCATGAACAGCATCAATCCCATAAATCATAGGAATTCCAAGTCGGGTTGACAAAGCAGCCTTTTGATAACCATTCACCATTTCGATCCAGTCCTTTGCAGAAGCATTTGTGGATGGAATACTCCCTCCTCCACTCAATAAACTCCCTATCAAAAGAAGATGCAGAATGTTTTTATCTTTTTCATTTATAGCGTTGCATTGTCCACCAAGTCTCTTTCAAATTCATTCCACAGAAAATAAAAGAATTACACTATCAGAGGTCCTTGCAAAAATGCTTTGATTGAACTACTCTTACCAATGAAGTACTTCTTCATCACATCTGATGTAGCAACTTTGCGCTCAATCTGAGTCATTTGGCCAATCTTCTCCTCTAGGGTCATCCGTTTCATTAAATCCTTAATCCGAACCCCCACACGTTGCTTCGGATCTTTGTACTTTAGATATTCTGCTTCTGTCGAGGCTGCCCAAAAGAGGGCAAGCCCCATAAAGAGTATGAGGATTCTGGACATTTTTGTGTTGTAACTGCAATGAGGAGATGAAAATATTTATGTTCTGATACAAAGAATATTTATGTTCATGTTGTTGTAACTGCAATAAGGAGATGAGAAATATTTATGTTCACATTCTGAAAAAAGTGCAGATTTATGCACTGGATAGTTTAACATTATGCTACCATAATTTTTCCACACCTTATTCAGAAACAAAACAAAAAAAAAAAAAGATTGAAAAAGAAGGAAGAAAGAGCGTCCCAATCTAGCAGAAAGCTTATAACTTACATAATAGTAAAGAATAATGCAATCTATCTTGGGGAGAGAGGGAGAGAGGGAGAGATTTTTCTTTTGTTGCTGTTTGCAGCTGAGGTTTATAATAATAGCATGGGATTACTGGTGATATTTATGTAGCCAATCTAGCTATCTTGGGGAAAGAGGCAAACAACTTTTCTTGCCAATTTTGGAGTTCAGATTCGTTAAGAGCACAGCATGTAATTGGTGGTATTTACAGATTATGTTTGTTGAGCTTGTTAGATGTCATCCAAAGATTAAGATGGCAACCAAATTGCGTTGTTCAAGTTTGTTGGGTATCATTGGTTGACAAAGACAAAGAAAAAGATTGTTGGATGTTATTCACTGAATTTATTCATCAGGTAATAACTAATATGTACAAGAAAAGAATTATTCAGGTACATGATTCTATCAGCGCCTATGGGGGTTCTTTTTATCTAAATAAAAGATGTAAAATCTTATTAAACTTAAAGCACTCTAATGGTGATTATTTTTAATTAGGCCTAATCGTGTTTTTGCCCCCCTTTGGCACCTGTGTTTGAAACTGGCCCCTCAATAGTTTTTCTTTGTTTTTGCACCGGCAGATCTTTTAAATTTGTTCAGTTGAGTTGGGGATTAGTTCGGGTTCAGGGTTAAATGAATTGAACATATCTATATCTATACTATATATAAAAGCATGAAGGCACCAACACTTACGAAATTGAAATACCAAAATACCCTTCTTTCTTGTCTATTATAATTAAAGATATAATAATAATTACAAAAACTAACAACTCATGGATATTAACTATTTTTCTTCTACCGACGTGACGACACCCTAGCGAACTAAAATTCAATGTTTTAAAAATCTTATAATAGTTCTACTTATTATTTCTTCTTTGCTTGATTTTTTTTTTTCTTTTGAAGCCAATACTTGATCCCATATGCATGAGCAAATTAACCGTTACGCATCCGTCACATTATACCAAATTGCTATCGGAAATTTGATTTTTTAGATAAAGTGCCTTGCCCCGACTAATCCGGTCGACCCGCGTCGCGCACCTAGGTATGGTGGGTGAGTCTCCCAATAGGAATTTTCTGCGTACACGAGGACTCGAACCCGAGACCTTGCTTAAACTGAACCAAGTCGATTACCACTTGGACCAACTCCACAATGAAAACTACGAACAAGAAAAACGCTTATGAAAAAAATTATCATAGAGACGAATTTTCACAAGAACTCATGATAGATATGTTGGTAGTTTATTATCAACAAGAACTATAAAGAAGAAAAATTGAAGAACATTTGAATAGTTAATGAAAACTACAAACAACAACAATGACTATGAAAAAAAAGTAAAATAATAACATAATTTAGTAATCCCCTTCATTAGTAATATAATTGAATAATTAGAATTATATAATTTAAAATATCAAAGAATTCAAAAAATAACATTAACAGTAACTAATTTATACATTTTTATTTTAATAGAAAAATTAATTCTAAACAATTCATTTGTCTAAATTACATGAAAAATTGTTTACATTATATATAAGTCTTTTAGAAAATTATTGATATATAAGGCTTTATTTATATTTTCTCAACAACTACCAAGCATTAAGAAAAATAATAATTACTGAAAAACAATAAAATTATGAAGAAAAAACAAAGAGTCAGCAAAAACTATGAGCTATAATAACGTCTATCAAAAGAATAATCGTGAAGAATAACAGTCACAAGATCTTATGGCAGATGTTTTTGTAATATATTATCAATAAAAACTATGGTCAAGAAAAATTCAAGAGCATTCAAATTGTCAACGAAAACTAGGAACATGAACAATGATTATGAAAAGAATAATATAGAAAAGAATTATCATAAGAATTCATGACTGTTGTGTTTGCGGTTTATTGTCAGGACTATGAAGAAGAAAAATAGAAAAATTGTAAACCAATCGAATAGTCAACAAAAACTACCGATGGTTACAAAAACTACGAAAAAAATAATATAACTTGATAATATTTTTCATTCATAATAAATTTAATAAAAAATTATATAATGTATAATATCAAAGAATACCAAATATTTTTAACAGTAATAAATTTATAAATTCCTATTCTAATACAAAAGCTAATTCTAAAACAATTAATCTATATAGATTATGAAAAAATTCTTTGCATACATTATATATAATTTATTGTCAAGATAATGATTAATATATAAGTATTTATTTATATTTTCTCAACAACTATAAAAAATGATGAAGAACAATAATTATTAAAAATAATAAAATTTATGAAAAATAAAAGCCAAAAAATCAACGAAGACTATGAATAAAAATAATATTTACCAAAAATATTATGAAGAAGAAGAATCACAAGAGCTCATGGCAAATATATTTTTAATTTATTATCAAGAAGAATTATGGAGAAGAATCGTCGAGTACTCATTAGAAACTATGAACAATGACAACGAAAAAGAATTATCATTGGAATTTATGATTGATGCATTTGTGGTTTTTTTTTTTTTTTTGAGAATCAAATCAATACTTTCATTCATAACCAAAGTTAGGACAGGCCTAACAAGTACAACTCAGACGAGTAATACAACTCACATAAATGGAGTTACAGAGAATTCTAAGAAAGAAAAGTAATACCCCATGAAGAACATAATTGGAGCAACTCAGGAGTAAGACACCGAGCTTTGAGACGTGTAAGGCCTTTAAAGCGCAGCATGACTTCAGAGCAGATATCAGCAACAATGCTATCCGGAGACCGAGAACAATGGTTAAAAAGCCTCTGGTTCCGTTCTTTCCAGAGATGGTAGATACTAGCTGCCCATATAACTCGCAAAAGCATCGAAAGAATACTTTTCTTTTGCAGAAATCGCTTAGCCCATAAGAACTCAGCAGGCCAGCCAGAAATTGGCTTAGAGACAACACAATGAGACAACAGCTTGGACCATACAAAAGCTGAGAAAGGACAGGAAAAGAAGAGATGATCACGAGTTTCGAGGGAGCTAGAGCAGAGTAGACAATCTGCATTGGTGATAATTCCCCATCTTTGAAGCCTTGCTCGGGTGGGAAATCGATCAAGAATCGTCAGCCAAGTAATGAAACTATGCTTGGGAATAAACCCAGGGGACCATAAAAGCTTATGCCAATCAACACGAGGACTTTTAACCCGTATACTCTCCCATGCACTGCGAACAGTGAAGTGTCCAGACGGGGTCAACATCCATTTCAACACTTCAGGATGTTGCGAAGGGACAATAAGATCAGCTTCAGATTTAATTTGCTCAATCAAAGACAGTCTGGAATGTGGCCAGCGCCAAGAATTATCAACAATTAGCGAACTTACAGTGGCTTGCAACGGTATTTTTGAACCTGCTATGTTGGAGGGGGAGATGAGGGATGATAAAGATCCTCGTTGCAGCCATGAATCCCACCAAAAGAAAGTATTAGAGCCATTGCCAACAATGCTGAAGAAAGCATTGGTAAATTTACTGCGGAGCTTCAGGATTTTGCGAAAATTCCAGGTGCAGTCAGCAGGAATATCAAGGCTCCATAAGCTTCGATGTTTAATATAGTGTGCATGGATCCATGCTACCCAAAGTGATCCAGCTTGCATTAATAGATGCCAAAGATTTCGTGCAATGTAGGCTATGTTCCAATCTTTGAGACTCTTAACCCCCAATCCTCCTTCAGTCTTAGGTAAAGAGATTTGAGCCCAAGTGACCTTTGCTTTACGAGCATCAGACCAAAGGAAAGTAGAACACGATTTTTCAATCTCTTTCAGCACAAGAACAGGAAGGATGAAGATATTAGCCCAGTAGTTCTGGATGCTAAACAACACAGAAATGACAAGTTGTAATTTCCCTGCATAAGATAAGAATTTAGCATTCCAGGAAGTTATACAGGCAAGGATTTTGTCCATTAACGGCTTACAATGCTACACAGAAAGCCTTCCAGAGATAAGTGGTACCCCTAAATAGCGCACAGGGAGCTGCCCTTGCTTAAAGCCACAGAGTTGAAGGTATTGGTGTGTATGCAGATCTGAAACACCAGCAAAGAAGACCTCACTCTTGGTGGGGTTAAACTTCAGACCAGAGAGAGTATAAAACTACTCTAAAATTTGAGTGATTGCAGTTGCAGCAGTAAGGCTCCCGTCTGAAAAAATCATGAGATCATCCGCGAAACACAAATGAGAAAGGCCAATTTTTGAACATCGCGGATGATAGGGAAGATGATTAGCAGCAGCAGCTTGATTCAGAAGGCAGGATAGAATTTCCAATGATATAACAAACAAGTAAGGGGAAAGCGGGTCCCCTTGCTGCATTCCCTTACCTCCTTTGAAATAGCCACAAAGTGATCCATTGATGGAGATGGAGAACATTGCAGTGGTGAAACAGATTTTTAGCCAAGCAATGAACTTATGAGGGAACCCCATTGCAGCAAGAACATTGAGAAGGAACCCCCAATCAACGGAATCAAAGGCCTTCATAAGATCAATCTTCATAGTGCAGCAGCTACTAAGTCCAATACGGTGGTAATTGTGAACAACTTCATGCGCCAACAACACATTGTCAACTATCCTCCGCCTGGGGATGAACGCAGTCTGATTACTGCTTATTAAACTTGGCAAGCATCTTTTAAGTCGGTTGGCTAAAATTTTGGAGATACACTTATATAGTGTAGAACAGCAAGCAATTGGCCTGAAATCCGTTATCCTTTGAGCAATGGGAACTTTAGGAATTAAGTTGATGATAGTGGAATTAATGCCTTTAAGCATCCTTCCTGTGCGAAAAAATTCCTGGATAGCAGAGGTGACATCATTACCAACAATTGACCACGCTGCCTTAAAAAATTCAGCATTGTACCCGTCAGGACCAGGAGCTTTATTGGCTCCGAGGGCAAACATGGCTGACTTGATTTATTGATTAGTAACTTTAGCAACTAACATCTCACAATGTGCAGTGGATAAAGTGTGGCGAAGAAGACCACGAAAGAGTGTAACTGAACCGCCAGAAACATTAAAGTTTGGTCTTCCCAAAAACTCAGAATAGAAGGTGACAATAGCGTCAGCTATAACTTGAGGTGCAGTGAGCAATGTACCATCAGGAGAAATGAGGGAACGAATAGAATTTCTTGCTTTCCTTGTACGGACAATGCTGTGAAAAAAACGTGTGTTTGAGTCACCACAAGAAAGCCATTGTATCCGAGATTTTTGCCGTAAAAAAGATTCCTCGGCATTGCGAAGATCAGCAAGAGTTGATAAAAGGGCTTTCTCTGCAAATAAAAGGTCAGTATCAGGAGGGCCTGCTAATAGCTGCCCTTAGAGTGAGGATAACTCCTGCTCAATGCACAAGATACGAGATGAAATATCAGCAAAAGCATGAGAATGTAGCTGCTTTAAACCAGTCTTCAGCAACTTTAACTTTTGCCAAAGACAATACATAGCATAGCCCTCAACTCGACAATTCCAAGTAGAAGCAACAATCGAGAGAAAGTGTGGATGTTGGATCCAGTGATTATAGAATTTGAATGGTTTAGGCCCACTATAAGCAGCAACAAAGGTGGTCAATAGTATTGGGCAGTGATCAGATACACCAGGAGGGGAGAAAACCACTGCACTATGAGGAAAAATGGAAAACCAAGAAGAGTTCACCAGAAAGCGATCTAATTTATGAAAGATGGGGTTGCCCAGTTGCCTATTAGTCCAAGTGAACAATGGACCTGTATAGGGATGATCAAACAGCCCGTTAATCGCAAGACAATTGGCAAAGTCAGCAATGTCAATGGTGAGATGAGCAGTAGAAGAAGAAGATTCAGCTGAATGGAGGACAATATTAAAATCCCCAAGTAGGCACCATGGAGAATCACCAATATAAGCTGCAAATTTGTTTATACTTGGGTAAAGAATGGAACATCTATCAGCAGCTGCATTTGCTCCATAAATGAAAGAAGCAAAATAAGAGAATTGTTCTCGGGGACAACAAACTTTGCAGTGTAATACTTGATCAGCAACTTCAAGAACAGTAACATCTATGCAATCTGACCATAAGAGCCAAATGCGACCCAGTCTTGCTGAAGTGTAATTATGAGCAAAGCTCCAGGTAGGCAGGAAATTCTTACGAATATCAGGGACTGAAGCTTGCTGGATTTTAGTTTCTACAAGACAAATCAAATCAACAGCAGAGGAATAAATGCGTTGCAACACCGACTTACGCTTAGAGGGGTCATTTAAACCCCGGACATTCCATTGGAGCCATTTCATTATGTTGGTAAGAGAATAGGGACACTGGACCCAGCTGAGGGAACTTGTTTTGTGGAATCTTTGGTACCTCGACCCCGACCCCGGCCTCGACCCTTCTTGATTTTAATCTCAACATTTTCTGAAAACAGTATCAATAGGACCAACATTCAGAGGTGATTTTCCAGCAGGAGCATTCACTTCCAAAGTCGCAACAGGGTCTGGTCTAGCCAAGGCAGAAAAAGCATTAGACACAGGTGTTATAGTCCTAGGAGGTAAGGAGGTAAAGGTGCTTGTCACTGCATCAGATGGTAATATAGACTCTTCTACAGAAGATAATGGAATAGGTGCTTCAGTAGGCATGGGGGTTGGGGCGGGAATTGGCACATCAGTAGCCTTAGCAGTAGTAGCCAGTTTAGGAACCCATTGAGTGGTAACAGCCTTTTTAACAGTGCAACCAAGTTGGTGATGTCCCCAGCATTGACACAGATCACAGAATTGTGGCTTCCAGGAGTACGAAATTTCAATGGTACATAAACAACCATCAATGGTGATAGGAAGAGAATTGATAAGTGGCTTGGAAAAATTAACATCAACACAAATGTTTGCACGATCAGAGAAAACCTTAGAGTAATCCTGAGATGTGTGTAATGGCTTACCAATAGCACTGGCTAGGTAGCTAAGTCCTACACAAGTCAACAGCTCAGGTGGAACATTCCTCAACTGGACCCAAACAGGAAAAGTGTCTGCCTTAAAATCCACAGGTTCAATGGTAGAGGACCATTGACGACGAAGAAGGGGAATACCTCCTATATGCCATGGGCCGCCAAAGAGGGCACGAGACAATGAAATATTATTGGGGAATTGGAACAAGAACAAGCCTGCTTTGTAGGGAATAACCGAGATGGTACCTTGACGCCCCCATAATCTGGCAGCCATAGCGTTAATAAGACCAACATTTGGAGCTTGACCCATGAACTGCCCCACAAGGCACAGAGAGAACTTCTCTCGCCCAAGTTGAACCAAAGCAGAAGGAATCGAAAGAGCACTGGAATCGGTATCAAAAACAGGAGTGATAAACTTCAAAGGATGAACATGAGGCTTAGTATCACCAGTAACAATAGCAACCCAGGAAGGCGAAGAAGGAGTCTCCACAGTGGAAGAAGTCGCAGGAATAGCCAATTTACTAACTGCAGGAACCTCATTAGACAGGGAATTGGAATTCGGCATAGTAGAACATTGGGCATCAGTAAATGCAGGCATATCCCCAATTGAAGAAACCCTAACCCCCAATTTTTCAGCAATAACAAAGGGAGAATCAGATGGCACTGGACCAAGAACAGAGGCCGCTACATTTTTATCCTTGGAGAGCTGTAGAGATTTTCCTTGCTTCTGTAGCAGATGAAGACGCGAGAGATCAAGCACCGAGGACGATTTGGCTCGCGCAGTACCATTAGCATCAACAATGGGCGAGGAAGAAGATACAACTCGATCAATACCATTAATAGCCATGGAGGAAAGATGGAAGATGGAAAACGAAAGACGAAGAGGGAAAATGGATGATGAAGGAGTGAAAGTAGAGGAGAGGAATCAAAAGAGAAAGATCACCGCGAGGATTTCCTCTGAAATTTTGTTGAAGAACTAAAAGTTTCAGAGAAAACCGTTAGAGAGAGAAACTAGAGTGAGAAGCTCTCGCGGGATTTCCCATTTGTGGTTTATTGTCAACAAGGACTATGAGGAAGAAAAAATAAATTACAATCAAATAATTAATGTAAGATATCAAAAAAAATCATCAAAAAATAATGAAAAATAATAATATAATTTAATATTCTCATTTATTAATAATAAACTTTAATAATTAAAATTATATAATTTAGAATTTAAAGCAATAACAAATATCATTGACAGTAACCGATTAATTAATATATATTTCACTATATAAATTATTTCTATACAATGCGTATCCGTTTATTTAGATTATGGAAAAAAAATTGTCCTTATTATATATAATTTTTTTGCAAGATGCTGATTAATACTATACCACGTGATTTTAAAGATATAATGTGATACTATGTGCATCTTGAAAAAAAATACCAACAGATTTATTTTTTTCTCCCATTAGATCAGTTGATTTATTTCTCTAATTGTCAGCCTATAAATTAGAAATTTATGATAAAAAAATTTTACCCAAATGATAATAAATTATAAGATAAACATATCAAGTCGGTATGTCTACGTGGTTCATAGAATGCGTCTAATAATAATAACTAGTCATCTCTTCCTGACATTGCCAAAAAAAGCAAAAAAAAAAAAAGTAGATAGGTAGTACATCATGGAAAATGCTACAATAATTGTTGATTAGAAGTTATGGATCATAAAGATATTAATTTGCATATCTCTTCTTCATCAGCAACAATCACATCCAAACTAATAATTTAGTCTTGAACTTTAGTATTCACATTTTGGATGACTCTGCTCATGAATCTTTGCAGGTGGCAATTTGCTGAATATATTGACGGCGATTCTTCCTACAATTGTGATAAAAAATAGCGAAAAAATATTTGATATGATATATGATAATAGAAGAATCAATCCACAAGGATATGAAAGTACATTTTTTTTTTTGCAAAAACAATATAGATGAACTCAAGTGTTATTTCATTGCAACTTCTTTTTTATTTACCAATCTAAAGAAATTTGTTATATGACACCAAAGCAGAGCAAGTGAATACACCAAACTATCAAAGGCATGGCAATCCCTACACTGACAATGGTGGTAGTTTTATACCAGTTTAATGAAATGTAAAAAGTTATTGGAATATTAAAAGTATTCATCAAAAGGCAATTTTTTGTGACAAGGTCTATAAGAAGTTAAGTGGCTGGAAGGAGCGCAATCTCTCTGGGGCAAGAAAAGTACTAATAAAATCAGTAGTCCAAAGTATCCTTACTTATTTTATGAGTTACTTCCTTCTACCTGACTGTATTTGTGAGGAATTCAATCGTGCGACCAGGAAATGTTGGTGGGAAAGGATAATGGGGACGAGGCATCCATTGGTTGTCCTGGGATAGATTATGTATGGCCAAGCAGTATGTTGGCTTGGGATTCAGACAGCTTGGTTTCTTCAATCAAGCCATGTTGGCCAAACAGGTATGACGCCTTCTCCGGCATCCTACTTCATTGGTGGCTCAAGTTCTCAAAGCTCGGTATTTTCCAAGATCAAATTATTACATGCAACTCTAGGACTTCAGCCGAGTTATGTATGGAGAAGCATCCTGTCTGGTTGTGATTTGTTGAATTCTGGTGGTGGATGGGTGATTGGAGATGGCACAAATGCACGGATTTTACAAGATAAATGGATTTTACGGCAACATTTTCATCTGTTGCCATCTTCCCATTACTCATACTGCCACAGTTAATCTCCTATTTAATGAATATGACATGACATGAAACCAGTAGTTTGTTTCCAATGGTTTTGCACCTGATTCGGCGCAAGCCATCCTGCAGCTGCCGCTCAGTCTGTCCATTGTAGAGGATTTCTTTTGTTGGCCGCATACACCTTCTGGATCTTACACTGTAAGAAGCGGATATCATTTTGCCTTAACACACCATCTCAATTACACATCAGATTCCACTCTAAGGAAGTTCATCTGGTCCCTATTTTTACCGCCACAAGTGAAGCATTTTCTATGGCATTTAACTCGCCATATCCTCCCCTGTTGCCTCCCCTTGCTCAACGCCATATTGATATTGAGCTTGATTGTCCTTTTTGCTCCCTAGAAGTTGAATCTATGATACATCTTTTCTAAGGTTGTAGTCTTGCTCATGAGGTATAGACCCATTGTGGCATTGTCTTTCCTAGACCACCAACAGATGACTTTTGGGATTGGTTACAGCTTTTTGAGCATCAGCATTCTCAGAAGGAGATTGAAATTTGGAGTATTACTTATGGGACCTATGGGAGGCACGAAATGACTTGCTTTTTAATCAACAGGTCACGTCCTATAGCTCCATTATCTCCATGGCTGCAACGTTTCTCCAGGAGTATCAGTCAGCTAATCTGCAGGACCCTGCCTCACCGTTACACTTGGCTCATTTGATCCCAACCATTCATCCGGTTTGGCAGCCTCCGCCGTCGGGTTTTCTCAAGCTCAATACGGATGCTTATGTTTCAGCTAGTTCCATTAGAATGGGAATGATTCTTTGTGATCCATTAGGGCACTGTTTTATTAGTGGATGTTCTCATATTTCTAGTTCCTTCTCACCATTGGAGCTGAATTGCAAGCTGGCATTTTTGCATTATCACACATTCCTGATGCTTCTTCTCTTTCAATCCTTTAGGAAACTGACTGCCTTCAGTTGGTTAATGCTATTCGTTCGCATTCTTTTCCTGAGGCTCAGACCAAGATGTTTTTCTTAGACATGTTTTCACTTCTGCCCTCTTTTTATTCTATCTCTGCATCTTTCTTTCCTAAAACAATAAAGTAGTTGGCTCATGGTATGGCTCCGTATGGCCTTAGTGAGGGACTGAGTTTTTGGGACAATGATGTTCCAGCTTTTGTACGACATTATTATTAGCATGACCTTTCCTCATGCTATTTTGAATTAAGTCAGGTTACTCAAAAAAAAAGCCATATATTGTAGAGCAAAAGTGTGATAAGCATGTGCAACAACAATACAAAGATAAGTTTCTTGATAGGGTGTAAAATACCCACTAGGCCCAATGCCATAGGGGTCCAAGTCTAAAGATATAGCCTAAACCCAACAAGGTCAAAAAGCCGCCTACAGAACTCAACCACCTATAAATATTCCGGAATCTTTTGGGTCGAGCATGGCATAACTTATTATTGTCTAGGCCTGGGCCCTATTCACAACCTGTCCTCTGTAATCAAATCTATTCATCCAATAAAATCGGGCTGGATATTTTAGGTTTCATCATTCCCATTTCATATAAATATCAAATAAAAATAAGAAAAAAAACTATCAAAATGAGAGAGATGAGACTCAAAACCATTAACCTCAAGCTCAATGTTGATGATGATACATTCATGTACCCTCATTAGGGATTAGGTGTTGTGATTCACAACCATGAGAGGTGAAATTATAGCTCTGGCATACACTAGCGTAGAGAAACAATTGTAAGTTGAGATTGCAGAGGCCAAAGCCATTCTATATGGGTTGCAGATGGCAGAACTCTTTTTGATGTAGACGTTTAATTTGACTACTAAGTAGGGATTCAAGAGATCAAAAGTCGCCAAAAATTTGTCACCCATCATGGTTTCATATTATTGGAACTCCCGAGGGATTTTGTTCATTTTCGATCTATCAGTCTTAGTTATTTTAATCGTACTGCTAAATTTACACACAAACTAGCTAAATTTGCACACGAACTAGCTCAGAGTGCAATTTCTTTTTCAGTAAATAAAAGTTTAAGTTGATGGAAGGTTTCTCCAGTTTACGGTCAGAAAAAATCATCGGGCTCAGTGAGTATTTACAAAAACCCACAAAGAGAGACGATTAGTGGGATATAAAACCCTCTAACCTAATAGGAATGTTGATTGAATCCTAAACAACTAAGTTGTTTATGAATGCAAAGCTTTGTGATGGGGAAGTAGATATGCTACATGATTTCCACCTTTTTATGCTCAACATTTGTTGTCCATGCATTGAAAGCAAGGTTTCGATTCTATATAAAAAAAAGAAATAGACAACTTTTCCAAAAATTTCTGTAGGTTTGCTGACTTTTTCTAGGATTAGTAAAGGGAAGGAAGTTGAAGTAATTGATTTTATCTATGGTGAGAAAATTGATTTTATTTGTGTGGATCAATTTTTCTTAACCAAGGATGTGAACAATATTTTTATAAGCAACTTTGTTAAGAGTGTTCTTGGAAGCAACAAAGAATGGGAGAGTGTCCTTGGTAGTAGTGAAGGAAGGAAGACCACACAAGATTTATTTGACAAGCAAGATGGAGCATGGAATAAGCATTTGAAACAAACAATGCCATATGGCAAGGAGGTGAAGCTGAAGGTTTGGTTCGATTCAAGGAAGATGTTACTGTTCGAAGTAATGTTTGAGTTAGTCACTGCAACAACAATGGCGCTGAAGACACTTGCAATTGTTGGGATTGGGTAGAGTCATTTTGTACTTGCTGTTAGTGTAATATGCCCAAAAGCCAATCAATGGATGGTTGTTTGTAGTCATGTATATACATTAAGGTTATTCCAATAAATATGATTATGAGATAATCGCTTGCACATATTTATAACCCTAGAATATTTTATATTCTTAAATGTCCCTAGTCGATTATTATTATGGATGGGTTGTAATAATAAATTAAGACTAGCGTATGTTGAGAATTATATGAGATATGAATTCTACATACGGGTACAAGTTAGAGAACTTGTGGACTGGACCGACCCACATAAGAACCCTACATGGAACGTTATATGATTGTCATTAGTGGTTCTTATATGTATTGTCCTTAGACCTGAGATCATCAAGGTTCCCAACAT